>JACXVO010029635.1:472544-483221 GCA_015501135.1 Hapalochlaena maculosa
ACACACACACACACACAAATTCCATATATTTATTTATTTATTGCCCACAAGGGGCCAAACATAGAGAGGACTAACAAGGACAGACAAAGGGATTAAATCAATTAGATCAGCCTCAGTATGCAACTGGTACTTTATTTATTGACCCTGAAAGAATGAAAGGCAAATTCAACTTCAGTGGAATTTGAACTCTAAACGTAAAGACATGCAATACTGCTAAGCATTTCACCTGGCATGCTAACATATCTACCACCTCGCATATCTGCATTGAAATAAAGAAGTACAATAAAACAATAATTAAAACAAGATGTGATTAAAATTAAAAACAAAAACAGCAGATTTGTGGTTAAATTAGATTAGTGCACTCTACAACCCCATACTCTCAAACCATTTCTCAAGCTGAGTTCAAGTGCAACCAAATGCACTCCTATGTATGAGTGTTTTCTATATTAACTATTATCTAAAAAGACTAATCAATATAGAAAAACACCGTCTTGAGGGTATTCTCTTAAGTTCACTGGTTTTAATTTTACATAATTAATCTATCATTTGCATGTGTTTATTCTGAACTGGTTTCCCCACTTCTTTTGTGCCATCGTGATTTCTTCAGAAAGTCTGTGGTATCAGGAATGCCTAAATTCATCTCTTAACTGTTTGTTTGATTTTGTTTATTATTATTTTTTCCTCACACCTCCATTTTGTGCTTTTGCTGTTTCACGGGGCTACTTTAAACTTGTTCTTTCAATTATGTTACCCTAAATCCTGAAAATTCTGCTCCCCATCCCCACCTCGTGTTGTCTTCAACCAGTCTAACTCTGGTCTGTCTCTCTCTCTCTCAGTTTTGTTAACCACTTGCTTTTCCCTATACTTCACCTCTGCTCCCCATCTCGACCTCACTCTATATAAACTAGCTCATTCAGATTCCCCTATCTCATATTTTAATATCTTGCAACATGCAGTAGAAATCAGAAAAGTTCAGATAAGCAACTTTTATTTTCCAACCCAGCACATATCTAAAACCTCTTTCACAACACAAATTATAATTACTTTATTATTTCTTTTCACTGTCTATCTATATAAACACAGTTTTGTCTCGAATGCTTTATGTTTAGAGAGAAACTTAAAATCAGTACGCTCCATCCAGTTCTTCTTTCTCCCTTTCTTTCAAGCTCACGTATTATTGTCATTTATTCATTCTTTTCCCTAATTTTGCCACAGTTTGGCTAGCCAAACCTTTTTTCAGCTATAGCTTTAGTTAAGAACACAGATACCCAATTCTATCTCATTATCAGACGCGTGCTCGGACTGAGCCACCTCCAACACTTCCTAGACAGTGAGCAAATGTAGTTGCTGTTTATCAGGCACGTCTTCCCACAGTTTGTCTCATTGACGGAGCTGCAATCTTGGATCAGGCGTAAATCAGAAAAGGGTATCTGGTACATCGAGTGTTGTCAACCACTCAATACCCTGCACCGGGCAAGCAATGCGATTGGTAGTAGTTCCACTCTAGCATTCTATTTAGTGGAAGAAAAATGCAACAACATTCTCAAGGAAACTCTTGGCATTGATGATGATGAATTAAGCAGTCTGTTCAGGAGAACTTTGCGGCCTATATAATTTCTAGAGACCCCTCGCCTGGCAGTGCGGAACGTTCTTGTTTGAGATAAACTCTACAAGCATGGAAGTGCTGTCAGCCAAGCCTGCCCGAGTTGTTCACAGAGCGACAAAACCATTCTACATACACACGTCCAGTGCCCAAGTATTGCTGACCTATGGGTTTATATCGAACAGCTGCTGTCATGTGTGGGACAGATCTAGCTATCAGCTGAATCCATACTGAAGATTGCCCTGTCAATTTCCTTTAACCGGGAGGGCAAGGTAATTTTCATTTGTTTGATGGCTGTAACGAAAGACATGGCATGGTGGACCTGTTTTGAAAGGGCTAAAGTCAGACACTTTCCTTTTTGGCCAAGGCCTCATCAACTTTTTCAAGTCTCACATGAAAAAGAAAGTGAGGCTGGAGAGGGAAATGCTGTCTTCTAGCAAATTTGTTGAAAGGTGGGTGAATGTTGGAAAAATGGCCAGTGTAAATGGACCAATTCTGACACTACACTTGTAAAAAGAAGTGTTACAAAAAGAGAATAAGCTCTTGCCCTTTTGAACAGGTGGCCATGACTTTTATGGGATCTTCCACGAGTGACCTTCAAAGCACCTCCCCCATTAGGAATTTTTATTTATGTAATTTTATTGTTATTTATTGTTTACTCATTGATTTTTTTTTTTAACCCTTTATATTTTCATCCTGTATTTTGTCCCTTCATGTTGTATTGATTTGTTAGCCCATGTGGCCAATAACAGAATGAATTATGATTATTACTATTACTACTTTTTCTCTCACCAGCATTTTGTGCTTTTGGCACCTGCCTCTTCTACCCCACCACCTGTACTTGAAATCTTTATCCTCTGACTTCTATCAAATTTCTTACCCCTGAACACCTCCAAAGGCTTAATGCTTACCCATCATTACTTACAGTTTATCTCCTATGCAGTGTGGTGATTATGTAGTACATAAAATGATGGTGTAGTGTAGGCAGGTTGAAAGGCTATTGTGTGTTTATGAGTTCTACAAAACACAAACTTTTTTTTTCAAGTACATGACACTGCTGTCCCACATCCCAGGGTTTTGTGGGCCCACACCTTCCTCACCTTCAGAGTTGGCACACTGAAAGGTAGGTCTGGTAAGATTGTTGGGTTGCTTGAACAGAGACATGTAAATTTGTGGTGCATCCAAAAGTAAGATAGAGAGGAAGTTCTGCTAGGTTCTTCAGAGGCAAAGAACATAAGTTTATGATATTCTGGGTAGAGAACATTGATGAGGTTGGGGACTTGGATATATTTCTTGTAGCAAAATAGGTTGATAAGTTATTAGGAAGTGCATCCAGCTGTAGAAACCTTGCCAGATCATATTGGAGCCTGGGACAACCTCTGGCTTGCCAGTCCTCAATTAAACCATCCAACCCATGTTGATAGTAATGATTTCATCTTTTTTCTTTTAATTTCCTTCTCTGTTTTCCCGAGGATGAGTTTTGTCGTCTGAAAGAAATTGTTCTCCTCGGCTGTTTTCACTTCTATTATGTTGAGTTTTCTTTTTTCTTTTTTCTGTTGTATCTTTATCAACCATTTTTAAATTTCCATGTGTAATTAATTCTTCCTAATATCACAATGAAGGTGTAATATTACATATTGGCACTGTTAAGGGACAAGGTGTTTGACCATTCATCTCTATTTGTTAGAAACATCTTTCCTGCTATCCATTCATTTTTGGCTGGTGCTACTCTTGAAACTAAGATTTGTTGCTCTTTCTACTATTGATGTTGATTTTCATTATTTTAATTTTTTTTTTCTTTGGTTAATCTTTCTAGTTTTTCAGCTCTAATATCTGTTTTACTCCATCAAATACAGTGACTATGTTTTCTGCATTGTATCATTAATCTCATGCTCTTTGTCCCACTGTCTTCTACTAGACCCAATTTTGATATGGCTGGCTGGGTAATCTTTTATGCTACTTGACTTGAGGGAAAATTTAATCCACTTCTATATTTTTATAAGCTGAGATAGTCTTCCAATGAGATTACTTGATATAGTATGTTGAGGCTCAGTCAACCCATACATAGAATGCGAATGTTTGTGAAGCCACATTAAAGTCGAATTTGGGTAGTTATTTATCACTCAGAAAATTACTATATGTTCGAGGTTCTATCTTTGTGACTTTGTCAAGATACAAATGAGATGCACAATTTCTATATGCCCTACTTCTATGCTGCTCTCTTCCTTTCATTATGTGCAATAGATTCTTGATCTTCTCATTCAGCAGACAGTACATACTAATTTCTTGTATAGATTTTTTGTATGGCTCTCACTAATATCCCTGTTTGGCACCTTGTGAAATATCAGTTCTCTTCACTTAATACAAGCTTTCATTGTTGTGTCACTGGCTTTTATCAAGTACAATATTATAGGCCAGTGTCAAATGAAGAAGTAAATTCAAATTTAAGCTGTATTAGCAGAAGTTCGATCAATTCAAAATATAGACATCTACTATGAAAATATCTACTGTTTGCTTTGCTCGGCAACCGTTTCAGTTAGCTTTGCATCAAATTTCTATTTTTTAAAGTTGCTTTGAGTTTATTTTAATTTGCCCCAAATTATTTTCTAAGTTGCTTTAAATTATTTTAACTTGCTTCAAGTTATTTTTAAATTTAATTCTGGTATATTTTAATTTTCTTTGATATTATTTAATTTGTACAGAAATATCTATGCATAGTGTATTTAGATAGCCCTATATATGGTATATCTAAACATTCCAGTGCTTTGTGTATCTAAACATATGTATAGTATATAATGTATATCTTATCTAGACATCTCTCTGTTTCATATATATATATATATATATATATACACACACACACACATGTACACACACAGTAGTCTTTTTTCAAGGCAGTAATGTGTGAGTGAAGGGAAATTTGGCTGTTATTTCTAGCAGGCCAGCAAATGCTGAAACTCCCTTACCTTGGTGGTTTAGTGTTTCTTTCATTTTTTTTATTATTATTTTCTAATAATAAATATATAGCTATACATTTGTCTTGTTTCATTGTGTAAACTGCATACAAATCAACACTGCAGTGTGATCTTAAATGTGGCGTGATCATAAATGTGGTGTGATCTTAGATGTGGCATGACATTGGCACACCTTTGCCATGCGCTTCTTATCATACCTCATTTTTGAATTTTTTTCCTTGTTTCATTATACTCCATTCTGATTTCATGAAATTTCATTTTATGAAACAGTTATCTTAGTCAATTATGTAAGTCAGTTTTGGTCATTTAATCACGTAAAAAGTTTTGTCATATCTGGTAACTCTTAACAAATTAAACCCAAATTCGTGAATCTTAAATTCATTACATGCAATAATTCTATTTTATTCATTTAATGCATCGACATTCTACTTACCCTAGTATGTAAATAGCTTCCCTTCTATATTTTAGTTATATCTTGTGCATTTAGTGTAAAACACATATTTGGAAGATTACCAAATTTTGCAACCAACGTAGTTTCATTATATCTCAGTTGTGTTGGTGACCATGTTGCAGAACTACAACAAAACCATTTGACTCTTTTTTAGTACATTACGCAGTAAATGAAAATGACGGTAACATTTTTTTTTTTAGAAATGATTTTTAACCCTCTAAGCATTCAGGTTATTTTATTAAATGTATTGTTTATTTATTCACATTGTTTTAATTTAATCTCACATTATCTTGTAACTTTGAGATATCAAAGATTTCGTTTTCCATTTTAAAAATGACATTACAAGGTAGGTGGGAAAGGCCAGATCTGGCAAGTTTGAACATAAAACAGGTAGAATAACTTGACCAGATATGGCCGGTTTAAGCACTAAAGGGTTAATGGTTAGCATCAGATTAAGTTCCTTATTAATTAAATATATTCTGTGTATACTTGTGTATAAGTTGCCCAATTTTACAAACAATATTCTTGGTTCAGTTCTTGACTCTGTCATCAATACTACTTATATATTCTTAGATGAAATTTCCATCAAAATATTCCAAATTGATATATTTTCCCTCCATAAAATAACTAATAAAACCTATTTGTAAATATATTCTTTGGTAGCTCTTAACAAATTAAACCTTCATTCATGGGCTCTTAAAATTTTTTTATGCAACCATTCTATTATATTTATTTAATCCATCGACGTGTTATTAAATTTCATCATGAAATTACAAAAAAAAAAGAAAAAAAATACCAGCTGCCTTGCTATAAATGCACCATTTCTTTATATTTCAATTATATTATATACATTTTGTGTTAAACACATATTTGAATGATTATTGTGTAGATCAAATTATATGTCACCAATATACAGGCAATATACTGCAAGTCTCTGCTTCAGTTCCATTGCTTTCCTATTTTGTTAATAAGAGATAAGTTTATCTACAATAAATTACATGCTTCAGAAATTATTACTAGCAGAGCAAAGTTGAAATTCCACATTGTATATATTTTCTTTCTTCTGTTTCGATGCATAAATTTACGAATGTTCATAACATTGTTTCATTATATTAAAAATCTTGATTATGTCTTTGATCTCATTTCATTATTAAGGTTGTTAAGAGTATAACACTGAAACACACAAAGTTCAGGATAGCTTAAGTAATATGTGTACTTAGACTATTAATAGTTATCAAATAATTACAGTGTGTTATTACAGTGTGAAGTGTCAGTAAAATCAATATTTTATAGGTTACATGCTATTGAGGACAATGTTAACTGATATGTAAATATATTGTAATATAATATGCTTTTGATAGAAATATATTGTTACCAGATTTTGTTTTTATGTACTCCATACCTATAATTTTCTTTAAGCCATGCTATGACCAAACAAATGAAAATATACTGTAAACTATTACAAACAGTATAACATATGTACTATATAGATCATTTCAGTATTTTTTTATCAAATGTTGTAAGAAAAACCTAAAAATTATTTCTTCTTCCACAATCAATCTTGAATTCTCTTATCATTATATCACCAAGTTCAGCCTTAATGGAATAATATAGGAGTGAATGTGGAAGAAAATGGCATCACTTGGAGCTGTGTAAATCCTTTGCAGAGTTCTTGAAATCTTACTGAAGTATGTTACTTTAGTCTATTAACTGTGGATAGCCAACATTTTGTTATATTACCTAGTGGAATTGCTCTGTTAAAAACTACTACAACAATGATAATAACAATTACAACAACAGTAATAATTGTCCACTTCATATTGTCCTCTTGCTCACATCCTTGAATGAATTCTTCAAATAGATTTTCATCCTCAATCTTGTGTGTTTGAAATACCAGACATTTTGAAAGATTTTACAGTCATATCATTAAGGTTCCTCTTTCTCACAATCATGTCATTAGGGTTTATCACAATCTTGTCATTAGGGTTTATCACAATCATGTCATTAGGGTTTCTCTCCCAAATGTCTTAGTGTCTTTCACTTGTTTAACAACTATCTAGACCTTGATGCTTTAAGACATCATCTTAGGTTGTCAGTTCTTTGCTTAGCGAAACCATTCATGTATTCCATACTTTACTGAAACCTGTTTTAAAAATGTCAAGTTGAGTAAACTATCCAGTGATCGTAGAACCAGTGTACATCTTCTTAAAATGATGATTTATCTTATTTCAGTTTTTGTGTATTTGATCTGCCCAAATATGCATAGGATTGATCCCACACTGACAAAGATGCTCTCTCAAATTAAAATCCAAGCCTTTTAACCTATTTTGTTTTGAAATAAAGAAAATAGGGATGCTGCAATACCTAAGACCACTGGTTGTAGTCCACTATTGCAACTCAACACCCGAGATAGAACATCAATCTTTGTGTTAAAATTCTGTCCATCTCTCTTGTAGGGTTCACTTTGACTAGCATACCATTCAGGAAATATTCTTTGATTTGGTATTCTTTTTCAAAGATTACTATAGGTTTAACTCTTAATGTTCGGATCAATATGTCAAGAGTAATCCTTGTTCTTTTACATTTAAAAAAAATTAATCTGGTATTATCCTGTAGCTTAAAGATTTGAAACTTGTAACTGTTTATTTTTAGAATGACATTACAGGGTTGGTGTGAGATACTTTTTCTGGCCAATTTGACCATAAAATGAGTAGAATATTTGGGCTGGATGTAGCTGGTTTAAACACTAAAGGTTTAAACTTGTTTCCATCAGCCTTACAAGCTAAATCTAACTTGAAATATTGACACTGACACTGACATTACAGTATCTTGTAAAACCTACTGTAGCATTGCTTGACATGTGAAAAAAGTCTGGAGTATCTTCTGTATTCCTAATTGATAAGTTATCATCACAAAACAGTTTACATTCATTAATCATACTAACTTTTGAAAGCTTTGAACTTCAGTCTGTACACTTTTGTAATGTATGTCTTATAGTGTGAGTTCTTTAGTGTAATGTTTATCCATTTCACAATCTTGATACTGCTAATACATGAATTCATGTGTGATACTATATTTTGAATTCACGAAAAGTAGTACTATTTTTTTATTTTAATAAATGATAAATCCATTTGAAAGTAGTTTACACACCTAAATATAAAGACATTCTCTAATCTCCTATAATTTGCTTTGCTTTTGGCATATTCTTAAAATGGTATGTAAGTTTTTATCACTAATCTCTAACAGCTTTTTCAGTGCTGAAAACTCCTTCTCATCTCTATGGTTGCCATGTTGTTCATCATATTCATAAGACTTGCTTGCATAGAGTACTAGTAGTTATCAAGATGTTATATAAAATTATTTTTTGCATGGAGAATAGAATATCCTTCAACATTCTTTTATGCATTTCAGTCATTTGACTGTGACCATGCTGGAGCACCACATTCAGTCAAACAAATCGACCCCAGAACTTATTCTTTGTAAGTCTAGTACTTATTTTATCAGTGTCTTTTGTTGAAACGTTAAGAGACTGGGATGCAAACGCACCAGCATCGGTTCTCAGCCGATGGTGGGGGATAAATACAGACACACAAACACACACACATATATACATATAAATTTTTTCTTATAAATGGAAACCGCTATGACACTAAAACAAATCTCATATAGCATTACAATATATTCATTACTCATTTATTTCTGAAAGTGTTTAATTTATAATAATAATAATAATAATAATAATAATAATAATTGCTTTCTTATTGACTTATCTTGCCCCTTTGACATTCGCATTGAGAAGGAAGAAGAAAAGTGCACTAATTATTATTGCGACTTGAAATATGAGATTGCTAGGATTTGAGAACTGAAAGAAGTTGAGGTAATCCCTGTTGTGATAGGGGCACTGGGATCAGTGACGAGAGATTTTGACAAATGGATACAAAGCTAGATTTGGGAATAACAGCAGAAATGCTACAAAAACTTTGTTTACTTGGAACAGCAAGAATCATTCAAAAAGTGTTGGACATGAAATAGAAAAAATAGGGATGCTGCAATACCTAAGACCACTGGTTGTAGTCCACTATTGCAGCTCAACACCCGAGATAGAACATCAATCTTGTGATTAGAAAGAAAGAAATAATTATAATAATAATAATAATAACAACAACAACAACAATAATAATAGCTGGACCCATGAAAACTTCACAGAAAGCACAAAAAATGTAAACATATGTAAATATTGATTTCATTTAATAAGTATTGAATAACTATGTATAAGCAGGACCCTGGGAAATTGTACAAATACAAAAAATGTGACCATCTTTAAATAGTGATTATATTTATGTATGGAATAATCTTTGTTATTTTTGTGTTATACTACTAATAGTCATAAATGTTTATACTATATAATTTGATATTTTTAAAATTCAACTGTTCAACTACATGGACATTGGACAATGCTAGCTTTTTCATCCCCAGGAAATGTGAGCAATTAGGTTTCTTGTTTTAACTGGTACCACATGCAGTCCAGGAGATTTGAGCATTGATGTTTTTTGTTAGTCAGTAAGTTCCACTCCCTCCGTTAGTTTTCCTCTCCTGCTAACCAGCTTGAGTGATGTCTGTAACTGCCTATGTTGAATTAGAGATGCCTCCCAGAGAAGGCAGCAAAGTATCCTGCTCTGGTAGTTGAACACTATTAGACACACTACTGTGACTGTGGAGGTGGTAGTGATGATGCTGGCTGGTGTGGTTTTGTGGTTTGCTGGTACAATAGGGGTGGAAGCCACTACAAGAGAGATCCATCGAGCCCTTGAACTGATTCTCTGGTCTTAAAGGTGTAGTGTAGATGTGTAATGATGGGGTTGGCTGTTGTGATGGCGATGCTAGTTGGTGCAGTTGGTCTTCCTCACAGTACTTCATGGCAGACAATATTTTATGTGTAAGTCACACCACATTTTTAGCCTTGCCTGTGATCCCGATTAAGTGTCATAATTCTTATTTATATAGTGTCCGTAGCTCATGCTCTTGAAAATACAACATGTAATTCGGCCATGAGAAAATACCACCTGTGGCAAATGTATTCCAACTTCTTCAGATGTTTGCCCTTGTGCCTTATTGATTGTCATTGAATATACAAATGGAAGAGGAAACTGAATTCTGTTTAGTATGAATGGAATATTTACATCACTTGAGCTAAGTTTAATTCTGAGAATTAGAACTGTATGACCTGTGCGGGAGCCTTTTAACAATGATGCCTCTACACAACGTTCAAGAAGTCCTTGCACTTTCCTACAAGTTCTGTTACATAATCCTTGGCTAATAGAAAGATTTCTTAGCAACATTACAATAGACCCTGGTTTTATGTTGAGGTGATGAGGAGGCATACCAGATGGAGTGAGAGAGTTTAGGAATTCAAATGGACAGTTTTGAACATCCTCCTCTTTGTTATTGCAGAACACTGAATTCATGCTTAGGTATGTTTTAAGTGTGTCACCACTCTCTCTCTCTTTCCCTCTCTGTACCTCTTGTTTCTTGCTTTGTCATTCACTTCAACTGTACCTCCTCTGCTTTGCACCTTTTATTTCTGTTTTTCTTTTTCTTTGTAGTTGTCCTTTCAAATATAGAAAAGTAACAGTAAATAACTGACAGAT
>JACXVO010029635.1:660142-673814 GCA_015501135.1 Hapalochlaena maculosa
CCGCAGTCAAATGACTGAAACACGTAAAAGAATAAAAGAAAAGAATAACTGTTCATAATATCATATAGGTGCAGGAGTGGCTGTGTGGTAAATATCTTACTTACCAGCCATATAGTTCCAGGTTCAGTCCCACCACATGGCATCTTGGGCCAATGTCTTCTATAGCCTTGGGTTGATCAAAGCCTTGTGAGTGAATTTGGTAGGCGGAAACTGAAAAAAAGCCTGTCTTATATATACACGTGTGTGTGTGTGTGTGTGGTGGGGGTTTTTGTGGGCCTGCATTTGCTGCCCCACCATCATTTCACAACCAATGCTGGTGTGTTTATGTCCCTGTCACTTAATGGTTCGGTAAAAGAGACCGATAAAATAAGCAATAAGCTTACAAAGAATATGTCTTGGGGGTTGATTTCTTCGACTAAAAGCAGTACTCCAGCATGGCTGCAGTCAAATGACTGAAACATGTAAAAGCGAACATAGGGGGAAAAATCTTACTTTGAGAGACATTGCTTTCTTGATTATTCTATATCAAAGAGTCATATTTATGAAATGCA
Source organism: Hapalochlaena maculosa (assembly GCA_015501135.1). Classification (NCBI taxonomy): domain Eukaryota; kingdom Metazoa; phylum Mollusca; class Cephalopoda; order Octopoda; family Octopodidae; genus Hapalochlaena; species Hapalochlaena maculosa. The sequence goes on from JACXVO010029635.1 coordinate 660,694, forward strand.
AAAAGAACAATGGTGGTGTTATTTAAAATTCTAAACAAATAATCTATATCCCAGTAGACAAAGAAAACAATATTGATTTTTGGAGTGATAAATTTTCACTTCTTTCTTAGATACAGTAAATGGCTGGCTGATACAGCACCCCAATTATCTTATTATATGGGTTAAGTAAATATTGACCAGTAGAATAGTTAATCATTGATTTAAAAAAAAAAATTATGGTTGTCATTCACTGACCCTTTAGTGTTTAACGCTTTTGTTACCATATTTATTTTGAGATGTTCCGTGTTTCTTTCAATTAATATTAAATATAATGAAGAATTTAGTAAAATAATTTAATTATCATTAAGCTAGTGTTATGATCATAAATTGTGACTAATGTTTGGTAGAAGATTTTAATTCAAAACTATTGAAAACAAGGCTTTTCTACTACAGAATCAGAGGCGGTTTCAGGCGGATTGTCACAAAAGGGTTAAACTGATCATGTTTGGCCTAAATATTCTACTTGTTTTCTGTTTAAACTATCCAGATTAGCTTCTCACGTCTATCCCTCATTGTCATCCTAAAATTGAATAATGATATTGTAGAGGATGTGATGTCATTGCATCTGCACAAGCAAGTACAGGTCTTCCACTTTGGCAAGAAAGTTAAGCAACAGCCAGTTACGAGCTGAATCCCATGATGACTGCATGCAGCTTCTACGCTCTGTAACTTGCAGCTTCTTTCATCGTCCTTTCGAAGCCATTTAGGGAAAATCCCTAATATTAAAATGTGGTAAACAAAAATGCAACTGATATCCTCTTTTTATTCCATCTTTCGAACACGGATTAACCCTAATCCTACGGTATCATCCAAACTCTCAAAGCTATGAAATAGTGCAATAATAATTGAAAACAACATGAATGAATAAACATTGCATTTAATAGATTAATCTGAATGCTAAAGCACTGGATTAAAGTGTGTGGATCAGTCAAAATATCCATGTAGTACCTTTGCGCATCATAAGATGAAATTTGACCACTTAGGCTGACAACATATACCAATGGACAGATACAGTATATAATGGTCATTTATACATATAACTGTGGTATCTAGTAGTCATTTCCACAGATATGGGTTGTAGTGATCATTTTATACATATATAGTCTGAAGTGGTGAGGTCCAACCTCCGGGCCTTGGGCCTCACAAAGGAAATGACCAGTGACCGAGACCTCTGGTGCTTTGCTGTACTTGAGAGGACCCACTAAGTCTGATGTAGCGATATCCATAGCTGCAGGCAGACAAAGCGCCCCTCATCACACATCACTGAGCTTGAATTCTCAGAGTCATGAAGGAACATCCATGAGTAGTGGAATTGCGATCAAGCCAGTCCTTGGGTCAAGCACTTGGCTTCTGTGTTGGTGACACATAAAATGACCGAACGCAGTCAAAGTAATCATTGGTGCCACACAAGTGGCACTTGTGTTGGTGGCACATGAAATCACCAAAAACCCGTGTCATGCAAATGGCACACATGTAGGTAGCATGCAAAAACACTCCCACTCTTGGAGTAGTTGGTGTTAGAATGGGCATCCAGCCATAGACACCAAGCCAAAACAGACTGGAGCTCAGTGTGGCGACCTGGCCTGCCAAATCCGGTCAAAACCTCTAATCCATGCCTGTTTGGATAACAGATACTAAATGATGATTATAATGATGATATGCTATCGATTTGGTCATCACACTAGGTATGACACATAGTTAAGGTAAGTAATGGTAATTCTAAAGGGATACACAGCTATGGTGTGTAAAGGTAATTGTACATGCTAGATGCAGAGCCACACAGATATGGTATATTGTAGACATTTTACATACTGTTGTTGACCTCCATCAGTCACAAATGACCATGGTTGCACCCAAGAAGCTCCCCTCTGGAGTACATGTCTGGGCTGGTTGATTTTTTATAGAAGATCAGCAGTCGCCCATGCATACCTGCCTTCTCTCTCCATGCCACCAATGTTACCCAAGGGAAAGGCAAAAGCTGATACAGCTTGGCACCAGTGATGTCGCAACTCATTTCTACAACTGAGTGAGCTGGAGCAACGTGAAATAAAGTGTTTTGCTCAAGAACACAACACACAGCTTGGTCCGGGAATCGAACTCACAGTCTCTCAATCGTAAGCTCGACACTCTAACCACTGAGCCATGCACCTTCACATACTAGATCCAGTGTTAATGTTACGATGTGTAGTAGTCACAGCTATGGTTTGTAGTTATGTAATTCTTTATTGTTCACAAGGAGCTAAACACATAGAGGACAAACAAGGATAGACAAAGAAATTAAGGTGATTGCATCGACCCCGGTGTGGAACTGGTACTCATTAAATTAACTCCTGAAAGGATGAAAAGAAAAGTCCACCTCGGTGGAATTTTAACTTGGAGCGTAACGTAGACAAAATACTGCTAAGCATTTCACCCAGCGTGCTAAGGTTTTGCCAGTTCGCCACCCTCTATGGTTTGTAGTTACTTACATACATGCTAGTTGTAGTGACACACACACAGAACTACTGTGTGTTGTGGTCATTTACATCGAAGATAAAAGCCATGTTACGGCAGTAATAACAGGAAACAAAATATCTTTACGTTACACCATTACTTTCTGATTTTAGTCTTTAGTGGTTCTTTAATTTGTTTGTTTCTTTAATTTTTCATGTTTTAAGTTAATTTTCTGTTATTCTAGGGTGCTGATCATGTTTTAAAAAAGATTGGATTCACTCCAGATTCGTCCAATGGAGCTAAAATATCTAAAAGTATGATTGCAGACAAGGCAGCACTCATATCATGGATTATAGATCTTGCTATTGCACAGTGTGAACTGAAAAATTACATGAAGGACAAACATCCTCATCCTGGCTTTATAAAGAAAGTAAGTGGCAAAAATGTTTGACAGTGGATTGAAGATACCATATATACTCGTGTAATAGTCTATCCCATGTAAAAGTCGACCTAACTTTTTAAGCCTAAAAATCCATGGATTTTACTTGTACCTTGTGTAATAGTCCACCTCAGATTTTCAGGATAATATCACTGATAAAAAATCTGGATGTCTACTAACCAAGAATAAGAAAATCAGAAATCGAGATAATTATTGTCCATGCTGTACTTATTCTGCTAGAAATCCTCCACCCAGAAATGAAAGTTTGAAGGTTAATTAGGTATATTTCCGACCCTTTGGTGAAGAAAATATTTATAGCTAGAAGTATGCTTCATGTAAAAGTCGACCTCCCACCCAACAAATAGACTAATTTATTGGACTTAAAAATTTGACTATTACACGAATATATATGGTAGTTTGATAATGAATTATGGTCATCAGTGAGATAACTTAAAACAATCATGTTTTAGGTGTATGTTTAAAACTAGATGTGCATCAGGATAATACCTCAAAAGGATTATGTGCAGCATATGATTTTGAGGTAGTAGTTCATGATATTTTGACGATTGGGTGTGTGGCACAGGTAGGTCCCAGCCTTCTGGTTGAGAGGACTCTGCCATTGCACTCCAGTGGGATCTGCCCATCCATTGCACCATGGATGGGTGCTTGGTGTGCGACAATGATGTTACCAAGCCATTCTGGCACTCATTGCACTTGGAGTGTTGGCACGGTGGATTAAGTAATGAATCTGTCAGCCGGCACGAGACAAAGTATCACCATTACACTGCAGTGAGATAACTTTGTGTGCACCCAGCACCCTTGTAGGCCCCTGTGGCTGACTCAGAGGATGTTGGATGCTTATTTTTAAGTGGGTCATGCACGATACTAGCCCGGTAGAAACATTTTGTGGTGTCCCCCTCTGTGTTCGGCCTTTATGGCCATTTCAAGAAAATTATACACGAGAGACACCCATGCCCATATGCACACACACACACACACACACATGTTCATGATGGCTGCAGCTGACCTTTTAACAACACTATTGCTTGATAGTTCTCCTAAACATGAGCATCACAGATGTGGATTTTCAATCCTTTTAGGGATCTACATTGGGTACTTTTGCAACTGGTGTACAGAGAGTTACCGTCCATGCTGGCACATACCTTCATCTCTTCATAGAATTTTTCTCTTGAGTTATTTGCCTTTTTCAGCTGTGGCCAGCCACAGTAGAGACATTAAAAGCATATAATACAGATGTGAAAGTCAAACGGTGCCTGTGCTTGAAGCTTTTTAGTGTGGGAAGATCTTGCACACTCTAAACAACATACACATTTGCATAAAAAGAACTGGTCTACATCTATGGATACAAAAATGAGGGTTTTTCACTCCCAGTTGTTAAGTCATTGGCTCTGCCGAGTTCATCTGCTCTAAGTCCCATCACTTTAAGTGCTTCTGGTATGTAACTCAGTACAACCAGTCACATAGTTGGGCCTTTGGTGGTTAAACTGGCAGCCTCTCAGCCTGCACTTACTAGATACAGTAAGCTATACTAGTTGATACTCTGATATCATGGATTATAGCTTTAACACAAAGGCCACACACTAGGTCACACAAATCTTTGAAGAAAGGATGTATATGATATATGACAAGTCAGTACATGGTTTTGTGACTATTCAGAATTTAAAGTTAACCTTTTCCCTGTTCTGTATATCTTATGTGATACACAGTACATATATTTCCCTGGAGTCCATGCATCCTTACTGATTCATGTTCCCAGTTTTTCAACTGGGACTTAACTTGGGACTTAAGAAGGGAAAGCTTCAAATTATTCAGAATATATTCAGGGCATAGTTGGTTCCACGTTAGTGAGCCTGTGTTAGTGCCACGCAACTCATGCGTGTAGATGGCACGTAAAATCACCGAAATTCCCTGTGTCACGCGAATAACACACGTATGGGTGGCACATAAAATCATCCACACACTCTCGGAGTGTTTGGCGTTAGGAAGGGCATCCAGCTGTAGAAATCATGCCAGACTAGATGGGCTCGGTGTCGCCCACCAGCCTACCATTCCCAGTCGAAAACGTCTAACCCATGTCTGCATGGATAACAGACGCTAAATGATGGTGATGATGATGAATATATAAAACAAAAAACTAGCTAAAACTCTGAAAGCCAGCATGAACCTTTAGGACTTGATTATAAAAACGCTTTGAACAGGTAAAGAGTTAAAGAATGTATTATGGTGTAGGGTTGTGATTATAGTGTCTTATGTTCAAAGTTTTATATAGAATTCATCGCCGGTATTATTATTTGGTTAACTGTAACGATCTCCTTTTTCTTTTTGTAGCTTCTGGAAGAATCTGAAGTGGAGCAAGGTTGGTGATATGTAGTTATCTTCCCTTGTTTCTATTTTCTATTTTTTTAATCTTTTGCTATAATTCTTCATAAAACTTATGTCTTCGTTATATTTTTTCTGTAATTATTCATATTCTGATTGTTATAGATTGTGACGTGGTGTGAAAGGTTGAAGTTAATTCTCCCAAAATTGATCCTGTGCTACTGATTAAACTAAAGTAGCAAATACTATAATTAAAATATCACAACATAATTTAAATATCTACTTGTTTTTAAATCTTAGATATCCTTATGGACATTTAATAATTGCATACATAACATGTTTGTATATGATACATATATAATAAAAACCGCATTAAAAATACACATCTAAAACCAGCAGAAGTACAAACGTAAGTGAAGAAAGTAAAGAGAAAGAGAGGAAGAAAGAAAAAAAAAGAAACCTCAATTGAACATGAAGTGCTTCAATTGATGGCACACCACAAGGTTCATGGGAACCTATTAAAGCAAGCCAACATGCTTGGAACATGCTACAAGCGATGGCAAGGCTAAAGTGTTGGAGCAGCCAAGCACCCTCACGGGCATCACCTGGCATCTTCACTGGACACAAAACTATAAACCTTCTGCTATTATTGTTGTCTTAGTGGACAATACATGTAGGGGTCGGACAGAGAATTTGTTGAGCCTGATTTTTTTTTTATGGCTGGATACCCTTCCTACCATCAACCCTCCTTTGTTTCCAGTGAAGATATTTCCCTGTGTTTGGCCAAGTTTTCCTACTGCTTGCATTATAATTGTTATGTGATTTGAAAACAAGAACCCATGTGCACACACACACATACACATACACACTAGGCTTTTTTTGAATTTCTATTTATCAAATCTACTTAGAAAGCTATGGTGCCTTTAATATGTCACTGGCACAAGTGCCTTTTATTTATGTGACACTGGCACAAATGGTTTTTATGTGATACTGGAATAAGACTCATGCTGGTCAATCCTCTTCTATACTTCTTGATCTTCTTGAGTACAGCAAATTCCCAGGGTATCTCAGTCCTTAATTAAAGTGAATGTTAAATTGATGATGATATATGCTTTTGTGCATGTGTTGATTGCTATCACCATTTTGTCTTTCACTTGATTCTTTTCAAAATCCACATTTTATGTTATTTACTTGCAAAATAATATAATTTTATTCCCTTCCAGGATGTAGCATTTGTGGACAACCAAAACCCAATATGATCTGTTCATCTTGTGAAGATAAACAATTGTGCACTAGTTGTGATCTTACCTGGCACTCACATCCAAAACGTGTTGAACATATACGTTCTCCAATAAAAGATACTTCTCCACCGAGGTAAATTCTAATTATTTTTCATGCTATTTAAAAGGAGAATTTGGTGATTTGGAAAGAGAAATTGAGGAGGATATGTGTCTGTTGTTTAGAAGCTGTAGCTATGAACTGTAAACAAATTTCAACTGCTTTGGAGCAAACGTAACTGAGTGTTTAAGGAGTTTGCTTCTCAACTGTGAAGTTTCAGATGTAGTACCACTCTATGATACCTTTGGCAAGTGCCTTCTATCATAGCCTTGAGTCAACCCAAACCTTGTGAGTGGATTTGTTGACTGATACTGAAAGAAACCTGTTGTGAGTGTCTATGCATATCTGATGATGGCTGTCCTCCCCTTGTAATTGAGGAAGACCATTATTCACCATTATCCATGCAAAATGCCAGTGATGCCTGGACATAAGGTTATTGTATCCATGATTGGCTTTGCTTGGATTTGTGTAGTAATTTGCCTTTCCAGTAATTTCACAGCCTAAAATTTTATGCCTAACAAGGTTTGCACAATACCTCACAGATCCTCTCCGCCCTATTGACATGATCCAGAGACAAGCCATGTCAAGATATCCAGTGCTAGTATAGGTTGCAGTGTAGGTGACATGATCTCAAGTGCAAAAGCAGCAAGCTGGCAGAATCATTAGCATGCTGGGTGAAATGCCAAGCGGTATTTCATCTGCTGCTACATTCTGAGTTCAAATTCTGCTGAACTCAACTTTACCTTTCATCCTTTCGGGGTCGATTAAATAAATACTGGTTACATACTGGGGTCATGGTAATCAACTTAATTCCTTTGTCTGTCCTTGTTTGTCCCCTCTATATTTAGCCCCTGGTGGGCAATAAAGAAATAATGATCTCAAGTGTAAGCAAAAGATCTCCAAAATGTTTATTGCCATTCCATGCAAATCTGAGAGACCAGCGTTTTCAAAAGCTGAGGGGTGTCTTGCTCCCTGTGGTCTTCCAGCATACCAGACACCAATCTGGAATTTCTGAAGGCTCATGCTATTGCTAGGCAGTTATCGAATCTACTCTAGGTTTGATAGATCTTGTTCTTAATCCTGCTTAGTTTTTGGTTACCTTCCTCACCAGGCAAGCGAAGGGAGGATGCCAGTTTAATCACTGACAACATTGCCATGCGACATGTTGTACTGGGTTACATGTTACCAGTAGTACTCAGGAGAGACTGCTCTAGTGACCTGACAAATATGTAAACACACATGTGTATGTATGAATATTTGTGTGTATCATTGTTTTGATATTGGTTGGGAAGCCAGCTTCTTAGCTGCACACTCACACTTATATGGTTAGAGCAGTTCCTTAGACATGTTCCACTGTTTTTGAGTGTAAAAGAATATAGACACAGTAATTAGGCATTGAGAAAATATTTTCTGACTTGTTATTTGTAACATTAACCCTTTTGTTACCAACCCAGCTGAAATTTGTTCTGGCTTTGTAGTACAAATGTCATGTTTTCATAAGTTTTGAATTAAAATCTTCTTCTAAACCTTAGTTACAATTTAACCATAGCTTAATGATAACTAAGTTATTTTACTAAATTCTTTATCACATTTAAAAAAATTGAAACAAATACAGAGCTTCTCAAAATAAATAAGGTAACGAAAGGGTTAATAAAACTATTGACCCAGATGGATTTCTGTTTTCATTTTCTTTCCCTCAGTTTATTGTCTGGAATTTCAAGTTTATATCAACCTGCAGATCCATATATCTCACAGGTAAGTTATTTTTTTTCTCTATTATGCTAGTTATCAGACATGAACTTAAATTACTTAAGAATCCCTTTATTCTTAGATCAACCTTGTTCTAAATTTGTTTCTCATAAAACTGTGTTTATATGTCTTCATAGTAGTAGTGGTACATTGTTTACATAATTTACATCAGATGGATATGTCCTTGTCTTGTTTGTTGTTGTCATGGCATTTTGGCTGATTTACTTTCCAGCCTTCAGGTGTTCTGGTATAATTTTGAACCCAACCATGGTTCTCATCCCTTAGGTATCCTTTACTGATGTTACTATAATAATAATAATAATAATAATTATTATTATTATTATTATTTATTCAAGGCACTGCCTGAAATTGAACTTGGAATCTTGTGGTTAATAGCCCATGCTCATAACCATTATGTTATATGCCTGTGGGTAGTTATAGCAGGAATTCCTGACAGTGCTTTGATTAAATAGTAAAAATAATAATAAAAATAAATAATAATAATAATAATAATAATAATAGTAGTAACATCAACAAAAAAATATCTTAGGAATGAGAACCCAAGGTTGGGTTCAAAAGTCCTCCAGGACACCTGATGAAGGTTGAAGGATAAATCAGCTGAAACAACAAACAAGAGGAAGACACATATCCCTTCAATGTAAGACAACAAGCTGGTAGAAATGTTAGTATGCTGGGTGAAATGCTTAGCAGTATTTCATCTGTCTAAACATCAAGTCTACTTTACCTTTCCTCCCTTTGTGGTTGATAAATTAGGTACCAGTTGTGTACTGGAGTTGATTTAATCGACTGCTCCTCCCCTCCAAAAAATGGGTCCTTGTGTTTCGAGTAGAAAATATATCCCTCCAATGTAAATAATGTACTGAATTTCTCATCTCTAAAATATAGAACAGTAATAGTAGTAGTAGTTTGATCTTATTCAGTGTCAACATTATCCTTCAAGAAAACACCCCTTTGGTTTATAAAATCACCATTCTGATTCCATGATTCTGTGACAGACTGGATGAAATCTAATTTTTCTGAATATTGATGTTGCACCTCTCTTAGATTTGATTGGTCTTATGGAAAATAAATATTTACAGAAAATAAGCACAGAAAGCAGATTCATTGTTATTCTATAAACAATATCAAATAGTATATTTCGTATTTGTTGTTAGTATTGACTAAGATGAAGTTTAGTGGTAAAAAGAATGTTGCAGGTGATAAAAGAGCTAAATACTGGTGTGACAAATGTTAGTTCAGCTTAACTGATAATTCTTGTTAAGCAAACCATGTAATCTGGAAAGCAAGTTAAAAAATGTTCGCAACTGTGAAAGATGACTGGGTGAAGCCAGAGTTCTTTCACAATTAGTATTGCAAAGGGAAGTTCAGTTACCTGAGAAAGTCCATAAGTTTGTGTGCATTCCTATACGTCTGTCAGCACGGTGCAAGCATTCATACATGTGTTTCTTTATGGCACGTATGTGTGTGTCTATACAAGTAAGTCTATAATATGTCAGTCCATAGAAGTTAGTGTCCATAAATATATGATGTGAACATCCATACTAGTAAGGATGTATGATATGTGTATCTGTATAGTTGAGCCTGTACAATGTGCATTTCCGCCCATACAAATATGCATAAATGTACATTCTCACTATCCAATTAATACATGATTTCATTAAGAAAGTATATAAAATGGCCGATCTGTTCTGGAATGCCAGAGAAAGTAAAGGAATGTTAATCACTCATTGGATGGTGATTAAAACCCATTTTACTTGCTCAGTAAAATGGTGTGCAATCAAATCACAATGTATCATGGTGAAATATTCGCTTTAACATGCAATAATCATTATATTAGCCCTTCACCCTCAGGCCACAGGTAATGAAATAGAAACAGCAATTTGTTAAGGAGCCACTAATGTATTGAAAAGTGGATTATCTTTATACTAGCAGTATCATCCAGCCTTGCTCAGGATTTATTTTGCTATTGTGTAAAAATGATAATCTGAGATAAATTTAAACTTAAAAACTACAAAACGTTGATTGGTATTTCATAAGTTGTTATGAAGTAAAAACATTTTGCTTGGTCTTGAACACATTCATCTCAGATTTTAGTTACTTCCCTTGATAGAGAAATACTAAGGCGTTATTTCCCTTCAGTGACGCCATTGATGTTGATTGTGTAATGCAATTATGTAGACAATTATGAGTTTTCCAATTTTTGTACTTTCTATGGGTCCATTTGAATAAAAAGGGTCTTGTTATATAGTGACGCACTTTAGCTATAGGTGAGGTTTTTTAAGGATATTCACTTAATAGTGAAAGAAGTGTTCTGCTACATAACATATACACAACCACGACTTTATATATAGAGATGAATGTAGGTTACTCAAATGTTTTCATTGATTTCTTGAAGAAATTTTTTCATAATTGATACTAACTTCCTACATTATTAATAAAGATTGAACTTGAAAAATGTCAAGTAAATGATTTCCATTTAAAAACATTATTCATCTTGTGTTACGGTTCTTTGCAGAATTAATATTTCAACAATAAACTGTTCTTTCAGAAACAATATCAAGATGCTTTAGAAATGGATCCGAAGAAACTTGAAGTTATTTTACAAGACCTGAGTAAGACACTCGAGAGTATGGAATGTGATGAAAATTTTAATGCCAAAAAAATTGAATTGGCACGTAAACGCACTGTTTTTACAAATGTATATACAAAGAAAGTTGATAAAGAACTACAAAAATTAAGTCAACATATAGATAATGTGGATCGACACATTCAAACTCTTGTATTAGATGACAGGGATTTTTATGAACGAGATGAATATGTAGCCCTTACTCAAGACAAACAATTTATACAACAAAAAATATCTGAGTATAGGGAAAAACAAAAATATTACATGCTTTTACCATACAAGGATGGTAAATTATTTCCTAGTCATGCATTAAGTCAGCAAGAATATGGTTATATGTCTGATTCCCAATTCAATCGAGATAACCACAGATGTAAAGATTCTTCAGGAATGCTTTCTTCAAGTTATAGTAATTGGGAAAAATCTCCACTGCTTAAACCTCAAATGGTGCTCAGTGATAATTATTATGATTTTCCAGACATAAATTACTCTGTACCACCTGAATCTAGCCAGCTAGATGAATTTACACACTTAATAGGAAAATCTCCACAAAAAACACTGCCTTTAACAATGCTTTTTTCAAGTTTTGGTGGCATGGCTGATGATGATATTGGAACACTTTATTGGAAATGTTCTACATGTAGCCATAAAAATTCTTTAGACGGGGAAAAATGTTTTAATTGTGACAAGTGGAAAGAGTGCAAAACTAGAAAAGACACACCTTCTTTTACTGAAGCGAATGAAAATATGTCTACAACTTTCCAAATGGTTGCTGCTGAACAAGATCAAGTGAGTGAAACTCTTGTAGAATTTTAATTGCTTTTATGATCTACAATAATATCTATCCTATTCCAATGTTATTCAACTTAATTCTGGTGTTATACTAGACCAAGTATTGCTAAACTTTTCCAACCATCAACCTCCTTTAGCCACTTCACCTTCATTGACCATCCTCCTCATTTAAAATATTCTAATACCCTACCTTACTGTACCATATCTTAAATGTTTACCAGGTACTGATGCTGACAATTAAAATGTTAGCTAAAATGTACACCTACAACAAATTAAGAAATTCTATTGAAGACGACAGCCTTTTTACATTTTGAAACTATGTGTACGGGTTTACTGTATTAAACTTTCAATTTTTATGAAATTGTTTTCATGGTTAGAAAATGTTAAAAACGCACCATATTGCTGGAATATCTTTTATTGGAATTGACAACATCAATATGAGAAACGAGTATAGTGCTGACTAAGTATTTCAAACAACTCATCTGGTTGTGCTGGGCTTTCAAACGCCAACCATCGTTCGGCCCCTTAGCTATCATTGAACCCCTGTAATTCTTCGACAGCCCCTAGGGAGGCTACTGGATCCCTTTTGGCAATCCCTGTGCTATACCTTATTTGTGTAGACTGAAGAATCTTCCACCTTAACCAATATATTTTGTTGGATGTTGGGATTGTTGTATTGGACTATGTAAATGTAAGCTTATATATTATGTAATTATTATTTCCGTCTATTAATTTTTCTGTTGTTTACATAGCTATCAATCATGTTCTACTTAACAAATCATTTATCTATTTTTATGTTTTTAGCATTATCTTCTGATTATTGCAAAAGCCACCATCTACCATTTGGATAAGTTGTCATCATATTCAACTTCTAAATAGATTCTGTCCTTTCAACAAACGACAGCTTTTATTTGCTGCTGAAGTAGCCCTGTTGCATGAGTTACCGATTAATTTTAAAATTGAGCATTCTATTTTAGAGACCGGTTGCATATCAAAATGGGCCATGACAAAGAGATGATATAAATATATTGTTTGAATAGTTATTAAAGCTCTTTTCACTTGACAGATTTAAAAGAAGTTTTGAGCTTTTCTATAGTAATTTGTAACAGTGATCAAGGAATAAAATGGGGGTCTCCTAAAACTAGGGAGTCCTGTAACAAGACAGAGAGCTCTTGATTTTTGTGAAAATGTCAGCTTTATAAAATTCACAAACATTTAGAAATATTTTGGTATTCAGATTTTACTAAAATGTTTCATAATTATTTCCTCAACCAAATCACTGTATGTTGATAAAAATAAGAATGACTTTCTATTGATTCCTCTTCATTTACTTCCCCATCTTCATTT
>JACXVO010029635.1:1149349-1161440 GCA_015501135.1 Hapalochlaena maculosa
TGATGATGGTGATGGTGATGATGATGATGATGTGTGTGTGTGTGTTGCTGTTTGTTCCTTCTCGAGCCATACCTGGCTCATAAGGGCTGGCTTCCCAGTTTCACTGGCATATAGGTTCCCAACCTGGATGCGACACCAGTCTGTCTTGGAGGAAAGTGAGAGAGAAAAGGTTTTGGTGAAAGAGTCAGCAGGCATTCACCATCACCTTCTGCCAGAGCTGAATGGAGCTTCAACACACACAGACCACAAGGTCACATACCTCCACAATACTATGTGTATGTGTGTGTTGTATATGTGTGTGTGTGAGCCAAATCATTGGTATAACTATAATGTTCCAGTAATACTAATGCAAACATGTAAATATAGTTGTTACTACATGAAGAAAGCTGTAAAATGGTTGTAATCCCTAAAGATGCAATGTAGTTGAGTAAATATATTCATCTCTCATACATCCTGGTTTGTTTTCATGTTTTACATCGTTGTCATCGTCGTCATCATCATCATCATCATCATCATCTAGCATATATTGTCCATGCAGGCATAGGTTAGACATTTTTGACTGGGGCTGGCAGGGTGGTTTGCCACACCGAGCTCCTGTCTGGTTTGGCTTGGTTTCTAAGGCTAGATTCCTTTCCTAATGCCAACCACTCCAAGAGTGTGGGCGCGCACACACACACACACACACACACATATATACACTGTTCATGAAGTAATTGATTGAATTTTTCTGGATTTCAGCTGCATGGACACTCTGCACTACTCTTCTCTGTATTGGATTATAATATGGTCTGATAGCCGACACTGTTGGAAGAGCTTTCTGGGATAGAACACATAACTGTCTAAATATAAATCTTTTACTAAAAATTCACACACACACACACACATAAACACACACACACATACATACATACATACATATAACACAGGCTTCCCCATGATTTATGTTTACCAAATTCACCTGCAAAGGAATTGGCTGTTCTAGGGTTACAATAAAAGACACTTGCCTAAAGTGACATGTAGTAAAACGGAACTTGAAACTGCTGCGTAGTTGCAAAGCAAGCTCCTAAAACACAAATTGTGTTGTTCGACCCTTCTACTCTTTTACAGGTTTCAGTCATTTGACTGTGACCATGCCGGAGCACCACCTTTGTGGGGGACAAATACACACACACACACACACACACACACACACATACGATAGGCTTCTTCCAGTTTCTGTCTACCAAATCCTCTCCAAAGGCTTTGTTGGTCTGAGGCTATAGTAGAAGACACTTGCCCAAGGTACTGAACCCAGGGCCATGTGGTTGACAAGCAAGCTATTTACCACACAACCACTTGCAGCAGGACTGAACCCAGGGCCATGTGGTTGACAAGCAATCTACTTACCATACAACCACTTGCAGCGGGACTGAGTCCGGGGCCATGTGGTTGACAAGCAAGCTACTTACCACACAACCACTCATGCACCTAAGAAGTTTTAATTATATTTGAATTATTAATAATTGAATTATGTTCAATATATATTTTTTAAATATTATTTACTGGGTCTAAAGAAAGAAGCAATACCATGGCCTTTGCAAGCAGAAAAATTGAACCGTCTATATTCTTAAACCTTTGCAATAAAACAAAATAATGTCTGCACCTAAAGCCCTAAGCTTAATACCCAAAATACTAATTACAACACTTGTAGTGGCATGTGGCATAGTGGTTAAAATGATGGTCTCAGGAGAGTAAGATTGTGGTTTTGCTTACTGGACCAAGTGACGCACTGTGGTCTTGAGCAAAGCACTTCATTTTACATTACTCCAGTCCATTCAGCTGGTAAAAATGAGTAATCCTGTGATGGACCAGTGCCCCCATCCAGGTGAGGTATTTATAAGCCATGGAAATCAGAAAGCTGACCTTAATGAGTTGGTGTGACACAAGGTTACCGTTTACTAATTACAATGCTAATATTTATCTTAAACACAATTCTAATGTCATATACTTTAATATCAACATTATGTGTAGGTATGACACCAATATCTGTACAGATGACTTTAATATATGTTCTAGATAAAAAAAAGGTAATAAAAAGGGTAAATAAAGGGTCTAGAGCAGGGTGGGGAACCATTTTTGGTCTGAAGGCAACAATAGTATTGCTTTCTTCCTATAAAGGCCGCAAACATCAGCACCGTCATAATTTTTTCTACTACTCCTAATACAGCCACTATCCCAATTGGTAATTAGTTAATTAATTGTTGATGACCCTTTAACGACTTTGCCATAACCATATTTTCTGAACATCTGGGTGAGATTTTGTGTAGAAGAAAAAATGTGAGACATGTTTTCATACTTACATTCTATGGCCCCCTCCCAGCGCCCCTTAAAGCTTATTCACCCCCAACATACACGAAGGGTCACTGACTGAATTTTTATATAGAAAGGTCGAAAAATCCTTTATGACAAATCTTAATTTACCAACTTTTCTTCCATGCTTTTCTGAAGGAGTGTAGTAGTTCAAATTTTGGTAGCTTCAGAGATCGTTGATATATTCTATTAGGGTCGTAGAAAGTTTCTTCATATTTCCTGAACCTGATCAAACAGAAACCATTATTACGAGCATAGTTTCAGATCATAAAACTGATGGTCAATTAAATTCAAATAAAAATTCACTCTCTGCTGAAATCTATCAATTTTAATTAAACCTATAAATGTAATCAAATTTAGATCAGACAAGAAAGTGTAGAACATCACCATACTTTAATGTGGGTTCACTAATCTTACCAGTTATACTCTAAAGCCTTATAAACGATAGGGTAGGCTGCTTTCAAGAATGGTGTAGTCACATTTTCACTTGTAGACAATAAATCAATTATTCTGTCTGAACACTGCAAAGCACGCCCTATAAAATGATAATAACAAAAAGCTGTTTAAGACTTTTAAAGATTTGGTTTTGTCAAGGTGATGCCATAGCATGACCATAGCCTAATGACTAAAACATATAAGAAAGGAAAGCTTCCAAAAGCAAACAAAGCCAGGTAGAGAAAGAGATACATTGGCCAATATTACTGCCATAGATAAAAAGTTATTTTTGTAACTAATGTTTCTAGATTTATCTTTTTTTTTTAGTGTTAGTGCATTGAGAGTAAAGTTAGGCATAAGATGAATTAGATACGGTTTGCAAAAGAGAGGACTGCACGGGTATGCCCATGTGATACAGATGGATGTTGTCAGCTTTATAAAGAAGTACTGATCATTCAAAGTGTTGAAATTTCTTTTACTTTTATTCATTTTAATTTTGGAATTCCTTTTAGTAGGTTTTCAACGTATTCAGTTATCAATATAAATATCAATGATGAATGATTAAAAAAAAACCTTACCATTTCCAGTTCCAAAATATTTCTTCCAAATTTGGTTAACTTTGTATTGTCGAAATGCTTTGTCATGTATTTTGTGTAATTTAGAAACTGAGTTAAGGAACCGCAGTGGTGTAAGAGAATTATTTTTCAAGAGAAACTTGCGAAAATCTTCTTTATATACTTGGTTAAAAACTTCCCTAAAGCACCTGAAAGTAACAATAACTAGATATTAGCACTGTTGTTCTTATCCATTACAATGGCAACACCAGGGTTAGCTAAAAAGGACTATGAAGGAGTTATACTAGAGATGGAAAATTTTGCATGCATTCATTTCAACTCTTTAACTGTATTGTTCCCCTCCAGATAAACTAATATCTGACTGTTTAAAGTAAACTTCAAAAGAAACTAGTAGCAACCTTTTTTGAAAAGGAACAAAAAAATGTTGTGTTTTGCTATGATTGAGTACCCCCTCAAAAAGAGTTTATCCACTGAAAACATTCATGCTGACCTGGTTGCTACATTAGGGGATGTTGCTTCAGCTTTATTGGCAGTGCAAGAATGGACAACTGAATTTAGGAGGGGAGGAAGAGTCTTGAGGGTAACCCAGGGTCCACAACTGCCACCAGGGAAGGATATATTGGTCATGTTTAGTGATGGATGATGGGAAATTGACAATAATTCAAAAAGTCAATGCTATTGGTATATGATGTGAGAGAGTTGAGAACATTCTGTAGGACAAGCTTGGCATGATGAAGATTTTTGTTCTGTGAGGAGGATATTTTGGTCAGCCTATGAACTTTTCAGCCACCCCTTGTATTTGAGCTTTTAACTGGTTCTAATTGTCATGAAATGAATGACAATAACATTGAAAGCAATATGCATGGAATGTGGTTTTTTGATTAGTCTTCATATAGGTTCAAAATTAATCTAAAAAAAGAAATCACTTACGTTGGAGGTAAAATTGGTCTTGTTTTTCTCACTGCTTGGGACATATCTTGTCATATTTTTGGCTTTATTACAGAACAGTAAAAATTGATGGGAAACCAATTCCGTTTTAAGTTAAAATGTACTGCAATAAATTATTGAATAAAAATACCTTTAATCACGTGTGTTATTCAGTAAATAAATAATTATTTGGTAAAGACGTTTCTCATGCTAGAAGAAAATAATTTCACATTATAATACACATCATCCTCACCATCATTATCCCTATCATCCTACTCGTTTAATGTCTATCACTTTCTCTGCTGGTATGGGTTAGATGGCTTGACAGGACCCAACAAGCTGTAGGACCACATTGAGCTCCAGTGCTACCATTAGTATGATTTTTACTAACACAACTTAAAATAATGTTTCAATAAAAAGAAACAAAATGGGTTTCAATAAGGGTAAAATAACATTAAGCAGAATTTGGCAAATAACCACCACCACCACTGCCGCCACCGCCACCACCACTGCCACCACCACTGCCGCCACTGCCACCACCGCCACCACCGTCGCCACCACCACCACCACTATCTTCATTATTTAGCATCCATTGTCCATGCAGGAATGGGTTGGACATTTTTCACTGGGGCTGTCAGGCTGGTTACTGGCCACACCAAACCTAGTCTGGTTTGACATCGTTTCTACAGCTGGATACCCCTCCTAACACCAACCATTCCAGGAGTGGGATTTTTTTACATGCCCAACTACACGTGTGTCATATGTGTGACACAGAGTTTTGATGATTTTATGTGCCACTGATACAGACGCCACTTGCATGACACCAAGGATTACCTTGACCGTGTTTGGTGATTTTATGTGTCAGCAACACAGGTGCCACTTCTGTGGTTCCAGGGACTATCTTGACTGCAATTCTACCACTCATGGATGTTCCTTCATGATACTGAGGGTATGAACATTGGAACATTTCTCGAGGGGTGCTTTGTCTACCTGCAGTGGTAGATATTGCTACATCAGAATTGGCAGGTCCTCTCAAGTACAGCAAAGTGCCTGAGGTTTCAGTCAATGATCATTTCCTTTGTGAGGCTCAAGGCCAAGAGCTCAGACCTCACCACTTTGGACTACATCTCCTTGGGTCTGTCTCTATCTTGAGTCCCCTCCACAGTTAGAGATTGGCCCTTCTTTACACAGCTCTTCTCATCCATATACATCGCATAGCCATACCAGCACATATACAAAGCTTATCTCTCAAGGAGCTGGCACTCTGCTGATCATGTATACGAACATTGCATATCTACTGAAGCATGTTATCTTCATTCCTCTCTAGTCTGTGCATGTCTTTGGCTGTCACAGCCCATGACTCACAACCATGTAACATGGCTGTGCATACACAGGCATCATACAGCCTGCCTTTTACTCTTAGGGAGAGGCCCTTAAATGCAAGCAGTGGAAGGAGCTCTCCGAACTTTGCCCATCCTATTCTTATTCTCCTTGCTATACTCTTGGAGCACCCACCTCTACTACTGATTTTGTCACCAAGATAACAGAAGCAACCAACAACCTCTAGACTACCACCCTGACAGGGGATGGAATCCATTTTTTGTACACTGATTGAAGGTATTGCACCTGTACATCTACTGCTTACAAAGTCTATTTTCTCTGACAATCTGCCTTTGATATTGGTGCATCTCTTGTGTGCCCATAACTTACCCTAGGTGCATTTGATGGAGTTTCTACCTACACTGCTCCTGCAAATAGAGCAGGGCCATCTACCAGAAGGACTAGATGTTTATCTGCCTTTCTGTTTACTAGCACTTTGGTTTGAGCTAGATTAACTCTAAGGCCCTTAGATTCCAGTCTTTGTTTCCAAATCTGGAAATTCCTCTCTATTTCTGGGAGTGATTCAGCAATGAGAGTGAGATCAACAGCGTATAAGAGCTCAAAGGGCAGCCAGACTTTAATCCCTCCATTATAGCATGAAGGACTATAATAAATAGGAGGCTTGGGACTGATCTCTGATAGACTCTGACTTGTATCTTGAATTCTGTGTTCATGACCTATCCTCACCCTGCTGGAAGAGTCTCTGTACATGGCACATACATCACTCACCAGCCATTCATTTATTCCTAGTTTCCGTAATGACCACCAGATTAGTGAGCAGGGGGCCTGGTTAAAGGCTTTCTTTAAGTCAACAAACGCCATGTATAATGGCTTACCTTTGACCATATATTTCTCCTGTAGCTGCCTAACCAGGAATATAGTGTCACTTGTGCTTCTCCCTGACACAAAGCTGAATTGCATCTCATCTAGCTTGACTCTTTCTCTAATTAGTCTAGCAATGACCCTCTCCGCAACTTTCATTACTTGGTCCAGTAAGTTTAGGAAAATTCAAGTGAAACTAACTTTAAGAGGATTGTTAATCAAACTTAACCAAAGTAATTAAGTCTTAATACGAGCAGTTGACACACTTATGACTCATTGCTTCTTCACCAATTGTACAGACACAAACATTAGTGATGTGTAGTTTCATAATAAAATATTAATACACACTTAAAAATGGCATGCTTTGCTTGAGTGGTCAATATGGCATTTCAGCGATGGTTACTTTCTTAGATTTGTACATACTTTGCAAAGGAAGAAAATTTGTGTATATTAGATACTAAAAGCCTATTATCTCTTTCACCTATTTTCCCACATATAAATAACACAAACTGCTGTTCTCCACCCACACACTGAGTCCAATTACTTCCCATCATACATCATGCTTGTACTCTGCCCACACACAATGGCATTCACTCACCCTCTGTTCTCTTGTTTTTGTGTACTCCTCTATCTCCCCCAGCCTATGGTCCCTTGATCATTCACTTTCAGCCCTACCCAATTTTCACAGTTGCAACCTACTGCCCTGTCTTCTCATCTCCTATCCACCCACCCCTACAATCTTGAAAATCACCCATTTCTACTCACCTTGAACCTTGAGGAATCACCTGGGCACCTCATCACTATTATCTGTTTCTTTGCAGCTCCCACTTAGCATTTTTCTTTTATCTTTCTTTCTCTTCTCCACTAAATCTAAGTAGCCATGTGGATCCTCTAAAAAAAAAACTGTTCTAACACCCATCCCCTTTTCTAATACTTTAATCATCTTGCACAACGGCACAGAGCTGACTCCCACCCCAACCATCTGCTCTGGTGTTCATTGTCCTGCAAGTTGCATGATGATTTTAAGAGTGCTGGTGGGATGGAGAAAACACCCAGCACATTCTGTAAAGTGATTGGCATTAGGCAGAACTCTTGCAAAAAATGACACTCGACCTTAAAGCAGTCCTTGGACCCATCAGATCCTGCCAATCGATCTAACTCTTGTCAGCAAGGAACATGGACATTAAATGCTAATGTCAATCCACGCTAACATGGAAATAATGATGATGATGGTAGTGGTGGTGGTGGTGATGATGATGATGATGATGATGATGATGAAGATGATGATGATGTCTATGTGTGGGTTACTTAAGTTCTTCATGGAATCTAAGCTTGTCACTAAAAATACATATTGAGTTAAGACAGTTAGCAAGGTTTGTAAATATTTGATTTAGTTAGTGCAGGGTAGTCCAAAAGTCTTATTATCCCTTACATATTATTATTGTCATTGTTATCACTATTTTTTTTCTTTAGCACTCCCCACCCCGACATGTAAGAATTTGGGCCACTATATCGAATAAGCACCTAACAGGAGCTCATTTCTTTGAGAGCACTATCAACTGGCAATCTTACTTGGCCATGTTAAGAGTGGTTTGTTCCATAGCTCCAGAGGTGGAACGTTGACCTGAATGATTGTTGGTTTCAACTGGATGGTGCCCTACCCCTCCCTGTTATCACTGTCTGAGAAGACCTAAAGTTTTTCTGGATAAATCGATAGGGCAAGGATCATAACTTCTAGCACCTGTTGGTTGGATGCTCTAGAAGTCCGGACCATACAGCTTGTGATAACGCTGTGTGGGGCATTATTAAGGGGAGAGTTTCATATGAACGAGACCAAAATACTCATCAGTTGTGGGGGTGCCATTTGGAGAGTACTTTGCACCAATCACCAAAGCACATCTTCAAATGATGTCACATGGGACATGGCACTGCATCATTTTGTTCCACAGAAATGGTGTTCATACAGACCTTCTTGTTGTGTGACAACATCAACGAAAGGGAATAAACTAAATCCAGTCCTTGCTTTGGATTACTACTGGTTTCTCTATTGCTCTTATTACTTTTTGGTGGGGGGTGGGGGAATTTTTGAACCACCCTGTACATGTCCGCACTTGTCTTGCATGCATGAGTCTTTAGTATTTAAATATTTGTGTATGTAAATGTATTATTACAGAATACACAGAACCAAGTGTGTGCATATATTTAAAGAATATTTTACAGAGCATCTTTGGAATGTCTTACAAATTTTCACAGTGTCACAAACAGAATGGGTTTGGGAAATACATGTTAGTTTCTTTTGAGTTTTCTTAGGAAAATACTAGAACTTCTAGGTTCTTGTGCAAGTCTTTAGTTACATAACCCTGTGCACCATTGATGATACAGATGAAAATTTATAACTTGGGTTTAAGGGCTCCGAGTTCCTCATTTGTTCACCATAGATGCTCCCTTTTTTTCTGAACTTTTGATGGTACGTTCACGTCAGTGGTGCCTGATTTTTATTTCCCATTCCACGAAACAATATCAGTGTTTTCACTGGACTGCTGTTATTTTACTTCACACGTTAACAATCCGCCTGAAACCGCCTCTGACTCTGTAGTACAAGTGTCTTGTTTTCATAAGTTTTTTTTATTAAAATTTTCCACCAAACCTTAGTAACAATTTATGTTCCTTACCATAGCTTAATGATAACTAAGCTATTTTACTAAATTCTTTGTTATACTTAAAATAATTGAAAGAAACAACGAACATCTCAAAATAAATACGGTAACAAATGGGTTAATTGAATATTCTACCAATATTCTTTGATTTTAAACGAGTAAATATTTTGTGGTTCCAATGCAGCGAGCTGGCCGAAATATTAGCATGCTGGGCAGAATACTTAGCGGTATTTCGTCTTTTTTTTACGGTCTGAGTTCAAATTCGACTTTGTCTTCCATCCTTTTGTGGTTGACAAATTAAGTACCAGTGGCGTTATTGGGATGCTTTTATTCGACTGGACCCCTACATCCAAATTTCGACTCTTGTACGTAGATTAGAAAAGAATATTTTATGGTTCTGGCATACTTTTGGAATATCCAACAGAGTAATCCTTCCTGCGGATAGCATTGATAATAGCTTTTGCCATTATATAATGTCTTAGTGTAGAAGTATCTTGAAGTAGTAACACACATACCTATGTACGTAAGTAAATAGGTATGTCAGTTAAAACATAGAGGCGTGGTCGTGTTAAAAAAACGAAAAGGAAAAACAGAAAAATGATGCCGAAAAGTTTATGTAACTGAGTGTTTTTAATCGACGCATCTGTTTCTCTTGTGATTCTTCCTACCGATGTCGATGGTGAACACCAGTAGCATCGTGATATCGCCTAAGTCATGGAGATAGAACCGTTCCTTTTCCTATAATAATATAATTTTAAAAGTATAACAAAGTACAGTGTAATGTGTGTCTACATGTAAATATTTATAAGGAATAGTCACTATCCATACAAGTTAATATTCCCATTAAAAAACTAGTCAATAAATACCATGTCAGTGACTCGCAAAATTAATTAATTGCGGGTCAGACTCTTAATGATATCCAATATCACTTTAAAATCTCCTCGTTGGCTCTGTTACCCTTACTTAATTGAAGAACAAAAATTAGCTTCGATTTTTCCCGAGGAATTGTTCAGTTATATAGCTAAAGACTGACTTTATTTATTTATCGTTATTTATCGTTTAAAGGAAGGCACAGAGAAACGCTTATAAAAACGAACCGGAAAAATGTTTTAAATAAATCCAAAATTTACAAAATGTACCTCGATGTTATTCTGGTGTTTAAAAATGTTCCACATTCAGTTGTTTGTATATATGTAATTTCAAGGAAATAAAAATTCAATAAGACACACTTTATTCCGTCGCTCTGAATAAAATGCTTTTGAGCAGATATTGGCTCACGTGAAACGCTTGAAGTGAAACGGTAACGTCACTAATTCGAGTTCATAACGGAGCAATGATGATGGACAAGACGAGGTTTTTCATAAGATTACAAAGACATTCAATAACTGACGATTTCTCATATTGCAGCCGCAAACACCAAAGAAAGAACACACAGAAACCATATAAACAGGCATCATTACCTTTTCTAAAGAAACAAATTATATGCTTCACACAAATTGTACAACGACATTCACACAAACCTGTAGGTAGTGGCATACTACACACAAAGTGGAATGAAATCACACTATTCCGCATGAAAGTCGCCGTAACGTCTATTGAAAAACAAAACCTAATGATCTGCTCTCTCTCAATTTCAAAGTTAGACTCTCGGTAATACAGTCCTTCAGGTTGTGCATCCAGTGGATAGGCAGCAAATCTTTATTTTTTTATTTTTATTTTCAGGTTCGTGGACTTGCAGATCTTCTGGTTTCGTCCTTCGGTGCCTTAAGTGCTGGTACTCTGGCTTCGTCCTTCTGTACCTTAAATACTGGTGTTCTGGCTTCGTCCTTCTGTGCCTTAAGTGCTGGTGTTCTGGCTTCGTCCTTTTGCGCCTTAAATGCTGATACTCTGGCTTCGTCCTTCTGTACCTTAAATGCTGGTGTTCTGGCTTCGTCCTTCTGTGCCTTAAGTGCTGGTGCTCTGGCTTCATCCTTCTGTGCCTTAAATGTTGGTGTTCTGGCTTCGTCCTTCTGTGCCTTAAATGCTGGTGCTCTGGTTTCATCCTTCATTAGATACGTTCTAGAAGGCATCTTCTTTCAGAACAATCCAGTCTCGTCCATACTAAAAATCTGTTCCAGCTTGTATCCCTTCTCCTTGATGAGCTACTTGAAGGTCTCGAGGTACTTCTCGGCAGCTTTTTTGTTGGCTGATGTTGTCTTTCCATGCAGAGAAACATACTTTATTTTAACTGTTCCTTTTTTTTATTTATCTATTTATTTGTTTGCTTCTTGCTTAGGGTTGATTCTCACTGTTTGGACATCGTCAGCTAGGGTCTTTTGTTATAGCTACAAGCTGACCAACACGTTACGAATGAGATTTGGTAGACAGAACTCAAAAGTAGTCCACCATTTATGTATCATTATCATCCTCATAAGCGTTTCAATGTTTTTGTTTTCATATGAATCGGCCAGAAATTTACTAGGATAGCTTTTCAATGACCGGATATTCCTCCCGTTTCCAAGCAAGGTAATAATTTTTCCATGATCAAGCACATTTTCCATAGAAGTTTGAAAATGAATGACTTCACTTGTGTGACGGTGAAGGCCATGGATGACGACAATGATGACTGTAGTGACGATGATGGTCATTAATTTTCCAATGACTGTTAAATTATATATTTTTTTTTGTGTTTCAGTAATTTGACTGTGGCCACGCTGGAGCACCACCTTCAGTTGAAAAAAAATCGACTAGGACTTTTTCTTTGTAAACCCAGTACTTATTTTATCAGTCTCTTTTGCCGAACTGCTAGGTGACAGAGATGCAAACATACCAGCATCGGTTGTCAAGAGATGGTGGGGGGACAGGAACACATATGCGTATATATGATAGGCTTCTTCCAGTTTCCATCCACTATATCGATTCACAAGGCTTTGGTCGGCCCAAGGCTATAGTAGAAGACACTTGCCC
>JACXVO010029635.1:1537833-1550029 GCA_015501135.1 Hapalochlaena maculosa
AGTCAAATGACTGAAACACATCTAAGAAAAGAAATACTATTTCTTATAAAACAAATTATGTATGCACACACAATGAGTGTATTGTTAATGTGACTAGTACTTTGTGATCATGAACTGCTAAATTAATTGAATTATTCTTCAGTTTCAGGTGAAAGATATTCTGGTTGTAACCATTCCATCTTTATTTCAAAACCGAATCTTGGATGGTTATCTGTGTGTCTTTCTTTTAATGATGGTAAAGTGTTGAAGGAGTTTTAGCTGGTATTTCTAGTAGACTAAATTGATCAGTAATTTCATTACTGTCCTTGATTCTTTTATTTGTTTCAGTCATTTGACTGGAGCCATTCTGAAGCACTTGCCTTTAGTCGAACTAATTGATCCCAGGACTTATTCTTTGTAAATCTAGTACTTATTCTATTGGGCTCTCTTTTTGCTGAACTGTTAAGTTATAGGGACATAAGCACACCAGCAATGGTGGGGGAAGAACACACGCATATAAAAATGTATAGTTCAAGTTGAGACAAAAATAAACAAAGACAGACATGGTATGGAAAAACAGGTCGGTATATTAATTTAACACTCAAGAGGCATAAATATAAAAGAGTCTTTAACATTTCGAGCTTACGCTCTTTAGCAGAAAGAGACGACAGAGAAAAGAGATGAGAGAGAAAATGGAGACGGGTGTATAGTTAGCGGTCAATCATTGTGGAATGTGTGTGTATATATATATATATACATACGCCACAGGCTTCTGTCTACCAGATCCACTCACAAAGCTTTGGTTGGCCGGAGGCTACAGTAGAAGACATTTGCCCAAGATGTCATGCAGTGGGTCTGTATCCAGGAGAACTGGAATGAGAGATATTAGCAGTTTTCTGTCATACAATTGTCTTGTTAAAGTCTATAAAAACTTGCTTTATTATTTTTTTTATGCTTGTGTGATAATGTCTATATGTTGAGCTTACTGAGCCTGCAATTTCTTGTTCTGCTTTCTGATTATAGTTTACTTACGTTTGTCAAGTTGAAAAATTCACCAAAGTAAACTTAGCCTTTCATCCTTCCAGTGTTAATAAGTGGAAGAACCTGCTGGGTACTGGTGGCTGTTTGATTAACTGGTGCCTCTCCTTCACATTTCATGTTTTGTGTCTATGTCATAGATAATTACTAGGGACGGTTAATTAGTAGGTTTATTAAAGTATTAGAGAAAATGTATGGTGTATGGTGTGATTTATTGCAGCCCTCTACTGTCTCAGTTCAACAAAATAGAACAGCAGTCCATACTGGGGTAAATATAATTAACTAACTTCCTTCACACAGAATTGCTAGCCTTCTCCCTTAATTAGAAGCAATATATATTTCTTTATGTGCACAAGGGGAAGAGAGCCAGCTGATTAGATTGGTCCCAGTACACAACTGGTACGCAATTTATCAACCCTATAAAGATGAAAGGCAAAGTTGACCTTGGCAGAATTTGAACTCAGAATGTAAAGACATATGAAATACTGCTAAGCATTTTGCCCAGGGTGCTGTTTCTTTTTCTTTATTACCCACAAGGGGCTATACACAGAGGAGACAAACAAGGTGGCTGGGCCAGTTGCTTAGATCGACCCCTGTACACAACTGGTACTTAATTTATCGACCCCAAAAGTATGAAAGGCAAAGTTGACCTTGGTGGAATTTGAACCCAGAACGTAGCGACAGACGAAATACTGCTAAAGATTTCACCTGATGTGCTAATGTTTTTGCCAGCTCACCACCTTTGAAACAATTAATATTAACGGTAGAATTAGGTTTTAGTGGGATGTACCATCTCTTATATTGTGAGGGTACATTCTGGCAATTCATCAACACCATTTTCACTCCTTTTCCAGCTAGGATAGCCATGTATCTACTCTACTGCAAGACACTTGTTCTTATCCTTCCGTCAAATTCTCAGCATCTGGCATAAAGTCACTTCTCATAATACTACATCCCTTTCTTATGAACTATTTGGTGACCTCACTGGTGCCAGTGACACACACACAAAAAAGCACCCAATAAGCTCTGTAAAATGGTTGGCATTAAGAAAGGTATCTGTCCATGTGAAGGTGTGTGGCTCAGTGGTTAGAGCATCAAGCTTACGATCAGGAGGTTGTGAGTTCGATTCCCGGACCGGGCTGCATGTTGTGCTCTTGAGCAAGACACTTTATTTCATGTTGCTCCAGCTCACTCAGCTGTAGAAACGAGTTGCGGCGCCACTGGTGCCAAGCTGTATTGGCATTTACCTTTCCCTTAGATAACATTGGTGGTGTGGAGAGAGAAGGCCGGGATGCATGGCTGACTGCTGGTCTTCTATAAAATCAACTAATCCCAGATATATACTCCTGAGAGGAATCTCCTAAGTGTACCCATGGTCATTTATAACCGACAGAGTCATCGTTGTATTGTGTCCACTACAAACCATGCCAAATCCTCTGATCTGTTCAATCCTGTCAAACTGCCCATTCCCTGCCAGTAGGAAGGATTACAGATTTTAAATGATAATGTCATACTTCTGGAAACGATTTTTCTTCTCATTAAATGTGATAAGTGTTTCAGGAAGTTCAAAATCACTTTATTTTTGCTTTTGGCTGGCAAAGAACAAAATTTATTTAATACAAATTGAGATTAGTCGAATTCTTGCAGGTTTGCAGTAAGGGAAAATAATAGCATGAAAGAAAAACTGGGCAAAGTTGGTTTAACCCTATGTGACGCGATGACCCCGTCGGTCACAAATGACCATGGGTACACTTAGGAGATTCCTCTCCAGAGTACATAACACCAATGGGAAAGGTAAATGCCAGTACAGCTTGGCACCAGTGATGTCACAACTCATTTCTACAGCTGAGTGAGCTGGAGCAATGTGAAATAAAGTGTCTTGCTCAAGAACACAACGTGCAGCCCAGTCTGGGAATTGAACTCACAACCTCACGATCATAAACTTGATGCTCTAACCACTGAGCCATGCATCTTCTTTAACCCTTTAGTGTTCAGATTAATATGCCAAAAGTAATCCTTACTCATTCACATTTTAAAAGATTAATCAAAATTTGAAAGATGGAATTATTTAGGTTTAGAGGGACATTGCAGGGCTGGTGTAAGATGCTGGTTCTGGCCAGTTTAAGCATAAAATGAGTAGAATATTTGAGCTGGAGAAAGCTGGTTTTAAACACTAAAGGGTTAATGATGAAAGAAACAGAAAGCTAATGTAAAGAGATCAAACAGATCAGTTACTAAGATTTATATGTAAAATGGGAAATAGTCATCGAGTTTAGGACAGACATTTATAGTAGAGAGCAGCGTGTTTTTATTTTAATGTTAAAATTATGTAGTTTAGAATGTATGTGTGTACAGTAAGCTACAATGCCCAGACACGAGAGTACTATAGGATAGAGCATATTTGTTGTAAATGGTTTATCATAAGTTCACAAGGTTGAAATATATTTCCTGCTCTAGAAAGGAAACCCAGCCTTTGTGATTGTCAGGATAGCTTATCTCATTCCTAAGGAGTGCAAATAAGGTTTAACTGTGTTAAAAACCAAATGAATATTGTGTTGTAAATGCTTAGTTGAGATATGTAGTGGCTAATAGTTAATGCTATCAAGTTCTCACTCTTGGATGTTTTAAATGTTGCTTGCTTTTCATAGATGTTCTGAATGCTTGTAAGTTGTGGTGAAAGAAGTGAAGACTTTGGTTATTAGTCTAGGTGTTTGTGTTGCTAGTACGAGATTAAGTTGGTGATTAAACAATCCCTGAAAGCAGTGTGAGTTGATAATGAGTACCTTATCAAACATACTGCAGTGCAGATCTGACAGGAGAGATTTTCTTATGATTAGTGATAGGTGGAGCTTCCCTTAATGAATTAGCTTGGCCTATACTATTCTATTCTGCATGTTATATAAGTATTCACAAACTATTAAGACATGTCAAGAAAATGTTATATCACGTTTATATAGAGACCAAATTAATGTCTCTATATATATATTATACGAGTCAACCAAATTAATGTTGCTTGCCAATATAGTGAAAATATAAATTATAGTTACAGATGGTATAAGCACAGAGAACTGGTACCTTTGTTTTAAATTGCGATTTGTGAACAATAGTTTTGTTGGTTTCCAATGAGCCAATCTCTTCGACATTGAATCTCTGATAGTGAGTGTGACAGGAGAAGGGTGGCGGTGGTGTCTGTTAATTTAGTTCAAAGAACACTGGTTTTTCACTACTACACAAACACATTCAAATCGTCATCATTATATATACAATAGGTCTTCAAGGTTTCCATTTACCAACTTTTATTCACATGTTACTGGCCCACTCAAGATAGAAGTACTTGCTCACTGTGGAGTGAAAGAATCATGCGGTTATGAAGTGAATTTTCTTATTTCTTTATTGCCCACAAGGGGCTATACATAGAGGGGACAAACAAGAACAGACAATTTTGGCCAGACTAGTCGATTAGATTGACTCCAGTACACGACTGGTACTTAATTTATCAACCCCGAAAGGATGAAAGGCTAAGTTGACCTCGGCGGAATTTGAACTCAGAACGTAGCAGCAGACGAAATACCGCTTGGCATTTCGGCCAACACGCTAACGGTTCTACTAGCTCGCCGCCTTTATGAAGTCAATTTTCAAATTACACAACCACACTTCTAACAATCTTGACTATAAAGGGTTTCTCTGTGTGCAAAAAGCAGGTTGTGTTTGAAACATGTTTAATCCTTCTGTTACTGTATTTATTTTGAGATGCTCCGTGTTCCTCTCAATTATTTGAAATCATCATCATCATCATCATTTAGCGTCCGTTGTCCATGCAAGCATGGGTTAGACGTTTTCGACAGGAGCCCGCAGCCGGCCCCTGTCTGGTTTGGCATGGTTTCTACAGCTGGATGCCCTTCCTAACGCCAACCACTCCGAGAGTGTGGATATATAACAAAGAATTTAGCAAAATGACTTAGTAATCATTTAGCTAGTGTTAGGAACATTAATTGTGACTAAGGTGTGGTGGGAGGTTTTGAAAACAAGACATTTGTACTTCTGAGTCAGAGCCAGTTTCAGTCGGGTTGGTAATGAAAGAGTTAAAAGATATTTTACTTAACTGAATACAGAATATCTATTAAAAAAATAGTTGAGTATGATTGGAGCAACATTAATTTACAGGAAATGAAGAGTGCTTTGAAGTGGAACAGGAGACATGGATTTGTGAATAAACTCTGGTTGAGCAAATGTGTTATATGACAGTGGAAGGTAGTCTTGGTAGAAGAAAATACCAAAAATTGTAAAGACAAATCCCAGGCCATTCATGCCAATATGGGTGTTACCATGCTTTACTAAACTGTTTGTTAAATTAACTCGGCATAGTTTTCATTAATTCAGTGAGAAGCACCATCTTAAACTAAATCATTTTTTTTATTCAAATGGGCACAATTAGATTTCACAGCATATTCTACTATTTGTCCCACTGCACGGCACCTTGAGCAAGTGTCTTCTACTATAGCCTCAGGCCGACCAAAGCCTTGTGACTGGATTTGGTAGAGGGAAACTGGAGGAAGCCCGTCATATAAATGTATATATATATTCTTTCTGTGTGTTTCTGTGTCTGTATATGTC
Source organism: Hapalochlaena maculosa (assembly GCA_015501135.1). Lineage (NCBI taxonomy): Eukaryota > Metazoa > Mollusca > Cephalopoda > Octopoda > Octopodidae > Hapalochlaena > Hapalochlaena maculosa. The sequence continues at coordinate 1,543,465 of JACXVO010029635.1, forward strand.
CCCCCCCACCATTGCTTGACAACCAATACTGGCGTGTTTGTGTCCCCGTCACTTAGCGGTTCGGCAAAAGAGACCGCTAGAATAAGTACTGGGCTTACAAAAGAATAAGTTCTGGGGACAATGTGTTCAACTAAAGGCAGTGCTCCAGCATGGTCGCAGTCAAATGACTGAAACAATTAAAAGAATAAAATAAACAACTTAGATTAACACACATTTTATAATGATTTTTCAACAAGCATTTTGAACTTTTAAAAAAACTGTTTAAATATTCCACTCCCTTTTGCCTATTTTGTGGTGAATGCAAAAGAGTGATGTTTATTTCTTGTAGAGACCAGTGACTGATAGTCTGAGTTGTACACCTTCCATATTCTGGAATTCTGATGATATTTATGATTGACACTTTAAAACCAAAGAATCTGTGCCTATGTAAGAAATCAATACTTGCCTTATTTGAAACTCAAAGCTAATGAAACACACCACCATTTTGCGTTACGTTAGCATAAATTTAGAGAATTTTAATGATTGAATGGGGATAAAATATATGAAATTTGCATATTATTGGACGACTTAAAAACTAAATGAAGTGTAAAAAGAGTTTATTGCAACTTTTATTTTCTCTGGGCAACAGAAATAGAAAAACAACAACTGGTTATATATATATATATATATTTATATATATATACACATTTTTTTGGAAACGGCCATTGGATCAGAACAAAAAGTTTTAAAAAGTTTTTTAGCCAAATTGCTAAAAAATTTGTTATTTTAAAACAAGCAGTTTTAAAAATATTATAAGTTGACTCGAAAAATTAACAATTAGATGAGAAGTAAAGCAATCAGCTTTTATCTTATTTATTTGACCTGTAAGAAAAAAAAATATATATGTACATGTTCAATGAAAAAGTGGTCTAACTAAGTCATAACATTTGCTTCAAAATTGTTTATTGTTAATAGAGTTTGTTAATTTTCAATTCTGTTACATGCCTTTCTTAGTTTCCAAGTAGAGGATAAAAAGCTGTAGGATACAAGACCATAACAGTTCTCAATCAGATGTTTTGCTAAAGATACTTTCAGTAGGTGGCGCTAAGATACCAATATAAAAAAAAAGAAAGAGAAATGGCATGGGGCTGGGATGAGGTGGGGAAGAGAAACCTTGTAATGAATATTAATGTAAATGAAAAACACATTAGAAAAATAAAAGAATCTGCTTAAATGAAATGGGTTACAAAAATAATTTTTCTTTTGGAAGGGAGAAAATAAAATAAAAAATGACAATAAAAAATGCCAGTGGACAGAAGATAAAATAAAACAATAGTAGTGGAAAAATAAATACTACAGAGCTTATTGATGGAAGTTATTCTAAGTAATATCATTCATATCTAAAGAATGCATGTAGAGTAAATTAGCAACATTGTAGTGAATATCTCTTATTGCAAATCACAGAGTCAAGTGAATAACTTAGAAATTTAAAAACATGAATAAATAAAAACTCTGAAATATGGTCAAATATAGGAGAGGTGTATGATAGTAATGATCCATTCATAAGTGTTAGAATGACAAACAGCCATTACTGAGAGTTATTAAAAAATTCCTTAATTAGTCATGATGAAATAGAATTATGGATGCGAGAAAAAGAATAAGTTGTAGTGGTAGTGGTAGTTGTGGTGCTTGTGTTTTGGACAGAGATTATGAGTGATGTGACCGGAGGAGAGATTGAGTGGGGAGTAGGTGAAAAGTGGTTGGTAAGACTTATCCAACAAATTCATTATGCTTTTTATACTTTAAGAAACCATTTAGTAATCAGAATGAATTTCTAAAATGGATGGTGAGGAGATGAAAACTGCTCTTTGGAAGCTGAAGCTTAAAAAATGGGAATAACAAGGGACCACAAGTGTTGAAATGCTGTGCTGGAGCAGGCCAGTGTAACCCAGAATAGCACATTTTATACACACACACATATATTGATGTAACATGATAATCAACCTTCAAATCTCTGAAAGGAATACTATAAAAGACTCATGTGATGTAGATAAAGAAAGATGAAGTAAGTCAGAGAAAGTGTGAAGGTGTAGAAATTCTAAGGATGGTAAAATGTTAAAGACTTTCAATAAAAACCTTGGCATGAAAATAAATATAATGGTGTCTGTGTGTGTGAGTTAGTGTTATATGTGAGTAACATTGATGATCTGATATCACTATCTTCAACCTAATGGAGACAGATGGGAGATAAATTTAATGCGTGTGTTTGTATGTATTGGTGTATGAATTTTACAATGAATTCAACTATGAGTTATACCATGAGTACATTGATAAAATCTTACTCTCTTAAAAATTCATTTAATATTATGGTTATTAAAAATTTGATTATTTATTAAACACTCTATAGATTAACGGTAAAAATAATGTTGTATTTTAAAGATATGTCTTTGGTCTATTAAAAATTTTATTGTTAACAAGAAGGTAAATTTATTCTGCTGTAGGCAAATATTACCCACTGCAATCAAGTTAAAACAAGGCAGCCAGTTCAATAATTAACAATGTAATTAAAAACAATTTTATGATGTAATCTGTTGAAAATAAACAAGAAAAGAGTAACTTTTATCAACAAGTAAAATGTAACTGCTGTTTCCAATGATTAAGAATTTGAGGAACGATTTTTTAAAAACAGAAAACGGACCCTAACATTTAAAATATGTGAATATTTAAGGGTATTAGGAATTAAATTTAAATGATAACAACAGAAAGTGAAACCGTAAAACATTAATATGGCTGTCGAGAATTTGGTGTTGCATAACAATACATGAAATTTGCTATTAGGAAATTGGTTTTGACTAGATACAAGACTAATTTTAAAGGGAAAGAGACATAGTTTATTGGACTGCTATCAAAATATTGCCCAAACAAGAAACAAAACTGATAGTGACTATAGTAATGCTTTCAGCTGGAATTGTAAAGCATCCAAGCCAGTTCTCTGCCATGATGATGTACAGTATAAATGTTGATTACATAAAGTATTTGGCAGGTAAGTGTCAAAGTTTTCAGTATACTTGAATTCCAAGTTACTAATTAAAAATGAGTGTGATGAAGTATATCTAAAAGATTAATCTGAAAATGGCTGTTATACAGAATACAGTAATAAAAGGAATGAGAAAACATACTGGTCAGTTGTGGAACAGCAAAAATCTATAAATGGCTGTTTGTACAATTGTAAATAGAATGTGATTTAGGACTTGGGTCAAATCAATAACAAGATCTTTATAATTATAGACAGGGTTCTTTCAGTGGACTGGTCAGGAGATAACAATTTACAAATTTTTTATGAAAAAAAAGTTGTTTTTCTAGTAGATATTTGGTAAAAAAAAAAAGCTGGATTATTCAATGATATCACCAAATTATTTAAAACCAAATAAAAAATATATATTAACAATGATAGTTTTTGCAGAACTGGGCAGAGAATAAACTGGAAGGAGAGACAAGTGTACAGCTGGCCTACATGTATTGAATGATGAACATGGAAGAACCAATGTTGCATTTCCTTTCGCCATATTTCATTTCAATTTCCTCAAAAGAAATATTTCTCCAGAGTATGGATGCAGTCTAAACCGAAAATTTGAGGAAGACTCACAAATCATTACAGCATAAAAAACAAGTCAACTTGCCCATTACAAATTCCTAATAGGACCAAGGAATCCAATTTTTACACACACAATGTTTTGTTAATTATGCAAGTTGATTTGACAACCAAACATTACAGAAGTGAGAATAAGCAGAATTAATTGGAGAACATTTAAAGATGAGTGGAGTATTTTGCAAACTCCGATTCTTAAGTATTTTTTCTTCTTCTATAATAAAGCTCAATAGTGTTTTGCCCCCTCGTATCCTTCAGGATTTAAAAAATAATTTCTTTCAGAGCAACATATCATTAATCAGGAAGTTAATTGCAGTAAAAAAAATTAAAAAAATTAAATGGTGAAATCTATCATTAAGACTTATATTCTTTAGTTCTCAAAAGGAACCAAATATAACAAGGCACTTGACTAACTCAAAACCCCTGAAGTAAATATTGGGAAGATATTAACGAAGAGACTGCAGTTTTGTAATGGCTTTGAATCTACTTGACAGTACCAGATTGCAAGAGATTTCATTCATAAGAACAAAGTGGGAGGTGAATGGGTGTGGGGGTGGGATCTAGGATGTTAACCTAATTGATTTTATTTCTTAACAAAAAAAAAAAAAGAGAAAAAGAGCCACCCACGATAAGGAATTGTTTGTTTTTAAAATATATTAATATCACTGTAAACAGAATTGCAGAAAAAAAAAAGTAACAAAAAGATAATCAAGTTAAAAAAAAACATTTTTCTGTAATGAATAAAAATATTTTATATGTCAAATAAAGATGAAAGAATTAAAAATGTATCAACAGAAATTGAAATGTTTCTTTTTGCGCAAGATATAAATGAGTGGGAGGAAAAATGTTCTGTTCATTCTGATCCTTATTGTTCAAACTAAAATTTAACATTCTTAGACATTTTGGTTCTGTGTTAAATAATACTTTAGAATTTAGAAGTCTTTCCAAAAGCAGTTAAATATCCAAGAGAATAAGCTACTAAAGATCACAAAGCCAATTTGAAGGCTCTTAACCATCTACTTTGATACTACTGCCTGATTGTTCCTTTCTCAATGGCGTGTGGCTAAACCGTAAGTTAAATTTACAAGAGCGTTTTATGCAAACGTTTTCAGCTGAAGTTTCTCCAGAGTCATGTTTTCTTTTACTGTTGCGATGGTGAGGTTTAGATGATTTATGATCACCGATTAATTGTTGTTGCCAGGCCAAAAACCGTTTCAGAACGTGCCGTTTTTCGGAATTACACTTCTTTTCTTTGCTGGTCGGGAACTGCATGCAGTTCAAGGACAAAGTTCTATTTGAAACAGAGTTTGTCTTTCGCTTGCTTCTGGTCGCCATTTCTGAAAACTTTTGAGAAGAAATTTCTTCTGATATGTTTAAGTGGGAATGTTGATTTTGAGTACTGTTAGCTGACCGTAGGTGAGAGCCACTGCTTTCAGAAATATTTTGTGTATCGAACAAATGTGAGCTGAAGAAGCGTTTTGTAAGCTTTTCTTTGAAATCAAGTTTACCACGAGATAAAATAGTTTTATTGGGCGTGACCTTCTCCTTTAAGGTGACTTTATCACTCGATCTATTTTTACAAAGCTTATCATCAATCTTGTGAGTTCGTGTTCTCAACAAATTTGGTCGTAGACTAAGCCGCCTTTGAACAAGCGGAGACGTGGATACTGACAAACTACTTAGAGAAAAGTCTTTGCTTTTGACAGAAGCAGTCTCTTTGTTTTCACTTGGTGCAGTGTCATCACAGATATTAGCATTGTGGTCAATTTCTCCAGTTTCAGCACACCGAGAACCATCATTCCCTAGATCACTACTTCCATCATCTTCCTCTCCAGACAAACATAAAGAAAACCGCATTCTTGATGTACGATACAATTTGCCTGCAGAAAGATTTTCGGGTTCTTTACAAATAGAAATTTCAGGCGTTATATCTCCATCGGATGATGTATCTGAGGATGCTATAGAGGAAGGTGAAGCATTTACGTTGTTGTTTTCTGAATGTTCAGAGATGGAATTGTGATCGAGAGAGGGGTTAGTCTCTGAATCAGATTTGCAGTCATTTGTGTCAACATTCAATGTACTAAGTAGTAGGGAATTAACTTTAGTTTTATCATTTTCTAGAGGCAGGTTTTCTCCCTGAACTTTGACCTGTATCTGGCCAGCGTTTATTGGTGTAGCAGCCAGAACAGGTGCATGACACTGACCGTTATTAGCATTAGGCAGCAAGTGTTGTTTTAGATAAGCATTGATGTCCATGCTCAGTTTGTGTTGTTTGCTTAACTGTTGGATGTGTTCTTCTCGTCTGCGCCGTAGGCGTTCTAATTTGCTTGGTCCCATAGTATCAATCATAACAACAACACAAGTGGTATTATCTGCTTTCAGCATCCGTTCATGCCATTTTTGAAGAGCAAAATTGACCAAGTGTTCTGCTGGGTTATTCCAGTATGTCAAGGGGGACAACTGAAAAAGAAAATAAAAATAAAAATTGTTTAGTGTTCAGGTGTACAGCAACATGTCAGAGGAGGATAGAAAAAAAAAAAACAACAGCAATTATTCAAATAAAGAAAGACAACAATAGTAGTCGAAAGTGTATGCACAGTTCACAGAATAAAACGAAAGAAAAAAAATCTATTCTCAAATAAAATCTCTTCTTATGAAAGTGGCTGAAAATGATAAAAGTCCAAAAGTAAAAAGGCGGTAGAGATACTGAAAAACTTTCTGTGGATCCTATATTTAAGTTTTGTGTTAAAATATACATAAATAGGCACAGGATTGGCCATGGTAAGAAACTCGCTCCCCAATAACATGGCCTCAGGTTCAGTCCCACTGATTGGCACCTTGGGCAAGTGTCTTCTACTCTAGCCTCGGGCTGGTCAAAGCCTTGTGGGTGGATTTGGTAGACAGAAACTGGAAGAAGCCCAGCATATATATATATAT
>JACXVO010029643.1:1940545-1953605 GCA_015501135.1 Hapalochlaena maculosa
TATTATTATTATTATTATTATTATTATTTATCATTGCTCAGATCAGCACAATTTGCTGTTGTTGTGCTACAGTCGTTTTGCACCCCATCCTCCTTCCCGTCGTATGTCAGGTCTGATGATGTAAATCGATGTCGGAATCGTTAGAGTGTCCTGTGAATACTACTTAACGTTCTGAGTTCAAATCTTGTCAAGATCAAATTTACTTTCTTCACTCCATTGTTCACAAAGTAAAGTACCGCTGATGTGACGGGATTAAAGTACTAGCTAAAACGTTGTTTTCACTTCAAGAGCATGTTTGTGCTGCCCACAACTATGTAAAGATTCCATTCTTTTTATTATGAGATAAAGTCAGCGAACAGATCATCTTATTACGGTCTGAGTTCATATTGCAGCGATGTTTATTATGCCTTTCTTCTTTGCTGGACACATAAAACAAGTTCCAGATGAGTTGTGAGACCGAAGTAATCGACTAACCAACTCCCACAAAATTGCTGGCTGTGTGCTAAAATTTGAACTCATTATTTTGAGAGGCTGGTAGAATCGTTAGTGCAACATGCAAAACGGTTAGAGTCATTTTGTGTGTCTTTACATACTGATTTCAAGTACCAATGTAGTCGGAATTGCATTCATACTTTCAGGAACAATAAAACTGAAGTATAGTCCAGCACAGGGTCAATGGAATTGACAGGTCCACTTACCCTGCACTTAATTTCAGGTCTTAGGCTGATAAAACTTTTAAAGACAAATAAAAGGATCATTTTGAAATGCAGCTGAAGGTGTTAAGTTTGCTGAATCGTTAACACACTTCGCCGAAAATGTTTAGCGTCATTTCGTTGCTTTATGTTCTGAGTTCAAATCTTGTTTTGAACGACTTTTCTGTTTATAATTTTCAGTACCAGGGGCACTCTGAGGTAGTTGTTATTGAATTATCCTCCTTCTCAAGTTTACTAGCATTCTGTTAAAATTCGAAACTGTCATTAAGAAATAATTCTACCAAAAATAAATTGTGCTATAAGAAATAAAAGTTCAAAATAGAACCTCTAGAGGTTGATACAATAGCAGCACCCGAAAGGGCGTAATTTCACATTTCTTGGGTTCAAAACTGAACCTCCTAGAGTGCCGGAGGTTCATATTTGCATTCATCTCTCGAGGTTCGGTTTTGAACTTTTATTTCTTAGAGTGTATGTTATGCGCTCCTGTTTTTATAAGTATATGTGTGACTTGAGGATTATTCGGTTGCTACGTTTTGAAAATGAAGTGTCGAATTTTGGCGAAATTCTTCACTCGATACAATATTTTAATGTTTAGGGCGAATATACTAACACGCTTTGTCTGCTTCCAACGGAACCCACATAATAGATAGATTCTGTCATGCTGACACGAATTTAGTCAACTCTTACAAAAGCCTGTTAATAAATACAGTTGATCAAAGATAATCAATTATATCTTTATTCTGGCAACATAAACATCACCAAAGATTCTGTTTCCTTATCTATGTGTTGCTAGTGACTGATGCCATTGATTGCATCGATAATGATATAGGACAGCAGAATAAACAAGTTAGGGTTCTTTTCCTACATACTGCTGTTTAAATATTTTCAGAACCAATACAACTCACTCCAAAATATCCTAATGTTCACAACAAGAGAATTCATACTATACGGAATGACAACTGCCTAGCAGGCACTTACACATTGAAGCACATATACACACATATACACACACACATATACACAAAGACATATGCACACAGATTATATGAGAATTCATGAGGGTCACAATATATATGTCTAGTCTACTGTCCTATAACTTTCTATCGTTATGCTCTGAAATAATAACAGTGCCATCGGAACAGGGCAATAATATATAATAAGGCGTGTGAGGCGGTAATTTGGTATCAATGTAACATTGATAACTTCCATAACGTTTGCAAATGATTTTCCTTCTCAATAAACTAGAAATAAAGAATTAAGCAATTCATTAGACCCACTGAAAGAATTATCTTTAAATTATACATAATATTTTCACCTGTATTGTCTCCAGATTTCAACCCTATTCTCAACTGGAGCTTTCTGTGTATGAGAAGGGAACGTATACGCCACTTAAAGTTTACTTTTTCAAAACTCAAATAACTCGTGTATTGATGACTCTAGATTTTGTATTTCAATACATTTGGCGCGGCTTGAGAATTTGTCGGTGCTCTTTAAATTTTACGTCTGTTGTGACATTCCAATCCTCTCAATGTTTAATTTTTTGGTATATAAATCGCATCCAATTGTAAGTTGTCTATAAGTTTTTGAGCGATGTCATTTTACTGATATGGAACCAGATTGAATTTAACCTCACAATATGTTTTAATCGTCGTTCAACATTTACAGTTTAAAATAGAATTAACAGAATTCACATAGACCATGCAGGGAAATTCACTGTCAAGTCTGGGAATATTCGAGCACTTTTCTAGAAATGCTAACGACATTTGTATTTATGACGTCACAACACCTAATAAAATTCAAATCTGAAAGCTACTTTCAATGCTATACCGCGAAATTAAATTTTATATTTATAGAAAACTTCAATATTGAGACAATAGACGTAGGTTCATATGAACTACAATTTCTGTGCAAAGTTTGTGTTGAAAAGGCATACTACTGATTGAAATCTGTTATATAACTTTGGTTCAAGATACAAATTCACCGGTATTCTATAATGTATTTCGTACATCTGAATTGATTGAAATATACACTATTCAAGTAGTTAATTTTATTCATTATTTCTATGAAGAACACTAGGCCCTCAAGGAAAATTAATACTAAGCCGAAGTAATTACAAGCAGTATTTTATTTCATATTGGACGTGAGAATATGTCTTATCACATCGTTACTGCTATTTGTATCGTAATGAATATTAACCTGTAAAAGCATTTATACAAATCGAGTCTCCTGGTAATATCAGCTATATCTTGTCAGAAATTTATTTTCCACCAGAAATTTAGGCGAACAAAATCGCTCGTCTTGCTAGTTATAACAGCGAAATATTTTTCTTCTTCAACTTTAATCAATCTGAGATACATAGCATTATATTATATTTCCTTCAGTCTGACCGTCCGTTTGGGGCATTAACGAATTTGGCACCTCATCCGTCGACTCATCTCCGTCTTCTGTCTGTGAAAAGATGCGTTGCATCTCTCAGTACATATCTTATCTTTAGGTTTGTCAACTCACAGATGTTTTACCACCCTTTTCAATTTTCAATGAAGGATCATTTTGTCTACCCTTAATGAACGGGTGATAGGCCCAAACCACCTGAGCTGTGAAGTTACTTGTAGGCCCCTATTGCCTGCCTTACTCGATTTTTCACTTCCTTATTTGAAACACAATCTTCCCAAATCACTCCTGCAGTATTTCACCTCATTAGCCTGGATACTGCTTTAGAGATAAGCGCAGAGACAAGAAAGGTTATGACAAACTGCCCAAACGGAATCAGTACCAACATAAGCGTAAGTGGAATTGAGCAGGAAGAAGTTCACAACTTTCAATATTCAGGGATGGTAGTAAGTGATCAAGATTCCAAGCTTACAAGAATAACAGTTGCAATAGTGAAATTTAAAACACTGTGAAAAGATAGAAATATCTCACCTAGCTCCAAAATTAGGCTAATCTGACTACTAGTAATCTCAATATTGTCGTATAACCTGTGAGAAAAGAGCGCTGTGTTTTGGCGAGGGTCACGACACCCCCAGTGAAAATAAAAATGACGAACAGGTATAGATTTTAGCGATGGTAATGAAATAGGAAACGTTACGTATTAATCGCATGAAGTCGTATCTTATCACTTTTGACAGTTTCTTCGAATATCGTTTCTTGGTTCGTGTATAATTGTTCGACAGTTAGTTGAACCTCTACGTTGACGTTAACCTACTTCGTTATGTGTTTGTTATTACTACATAGTTATAGTGTACAAGATCATCGTTATAACAACTATTGATACAAGATACTGGCAGAAGAAATCTAAGATAAACTATACTATGAACGGTTTCACACTAAATGAAGACAGATGTAATGGTTTCTTTTTCTTTTCCCTGAATTTAGCATTTCGGACTAATTATTGATAGAAATGGAAGAAGGGCCGACCCGTCCAGGGAAGATGTTATTTTAAAAATATTTTCTCCAACTAACAAAATAAATTTACAAGACTTTCTAGTGAATTATTATCAAATTCTAGCAAATTATAATCAGAATTAAAATCCAAACAAGTATAATTTGCCGTATATTAAGTGGAATTGGTCAAATAATTATCAAAGCTCGTTCTATGATATTAAAAAAAGATTAATATAAGATTTGTTGCTGGCCCATGTTGATGCTGCAGCGGGAGTTTTGTAGCGCATGAGGTGTCTAAATACGCCGGAGCAGTAGTGTTACAGAACTATTAGGACGGTAATACGAAGGTGCTGGTTCGTTCCTCACGTTCTCTGATAGCCGGAAAAAAATAAATATACTTAAATTGAGAAAGAAGCTCTTGCGACTATTTTTGCCGGCAAGTAATTTTACAGATTGTTTTAAATCTCTGAACACCGAATATTATTATCATTTTTTTAGTCGAAGAAAGGATTATATATCGATACTGCAAAGTTTGCAGGATTGAGTTACGACATTTTACCATTACAATTTTACGATGGTGTACGTACTGTCTAATAAAACTGACCATTCAGATTGTTTATCTAGAATAGGGAACCGCTGAAGATACCGTGATAGCCGCAGTGCAATCAGAAAAGAAAATTAAAGAAATTATATGTAATGTAATTTAAGAGCTGCCAGTGACTCTGCTAGATATAAAGAGTAAATCAGCAGAAGACAAATGCATCATGCATCTGTAAGAAACCTTGACAATTAGACAAAAGAGGAACGTGAATGCGCTCCTTTCTTTTTTATTTTGCGACTATGTATTAATTACATGCAAAAAGTTTTAGTAAGAAAGGGCATTATAAATACGCACGTTATTCGAATTTCCACGTACATTCTGGGATGTCAAAACTTAATACGTCGATGAGGATCTACATGTTTTGGCCGCCAATAGACCGACGTATTAAAAATGAGGCGAAATCATGTAGTCGTTGTGCGTTAGCGGCCAAAATACCAAGAGATAAGTAACAATAGTGTCTTGAGATGAATAGACCGTTTACAGTAATTATAGACTACACGTACTAGTAAATATTTCATGTGACTTGACCGAATATCAGTAGCTGCAGTCAAACAACCTAGAAAGCAACAACAAAATGCTTGCCCAAGCTCATTACTCCATACAGGGTTCCGAATTATGTAGTATCAGACGATTGAAAGCACTTTCCAGGCTAACAATTCAGAAGTTTCTACCAAATGCATGCAGTCATGTATATGTTTACTCATCTCCACAACTCTGAGATCAAATGCGCAAGCAGAAACATACGTAGGCATTTTCATGAAAACCCTATTAAAAAAGAAAAAGAAAATCAAGGAATTAGTTAAGAACTGAGGAAGCGCTAATTCAATTCTTAAGGATGTACGGAATAACGCCCAGTCCGAATACCAGGTTGAAGCTAGTAGCCTATTGAGTTAATGTTCGCTCAGAAGAAATATTCTGCTCAGCAAACTGTTACAAAGAATGCAACAAAAAAGAAGTTTAGATTATATGACTCGCATCCATCTAACTGAGTTAATGCGATTGAAGTTAATATTTTCACACTATGCAATGAGTACAATGAATGTTGCTTCAGTTATTAATGTTTGCTCTCAGTCTACCCTGCAGAAGGCTGCGTACGTAAAAAAGAAAGACTTCCAATCACGACAATCTCAGTTTGTTTTCAGTGACATATGCAAAACGAAAGTATTAAATAATATGGAGTCGGCAGATTTCCAGAATCGTTAACACCTGGAACAAACTGCTGAAGTTGACTTTACAGTTCGATTTTTGGAGATTGATAAAATAAGTTTCAAATGAACGCTGGGCCGATGTAATCTACTTTATCACTCACCTGAAATTGATTGTCATGTGATTTAGTCCAAAATCTAAAATTATCTAATTGGATTTATCATTTACGTCAGAGTGTAAGGCATAAGTTCGGATGAAGATATATCATGGAGCATTCTCCATGTGGAGACGCAATGGCCAAGGCAGGGAGATATATCATGGAGGATTTTTCAGATGGAGGTGCAATGGCCCAGTAGTGAGAGTAATGGACTTGCGGTCGTTGCATCGCGGTTTCGATTCCAATACCGGGCATTGCGTGTGTTTATTGAGTGAAAACACATTATTTAAAGGTGGCTCCGACAGGGGGGGGTGAAACCTGCTGTACTCTTCCGCCACAACTTTCTCTCACTTCTATCTTGTGTGTCCTTGTTTGTATCCTCTATGTATAGCCCCTTGTGGGTAATAAAGAAATGAATATATATCTTGAGGGATTCTTGTTATTGTGTAATACAATAAAGAAATACAACTGAAATGCAAAATAGAACCTCATTGTGTTGCAAAGATTTGTAGCTTCAGCCTCTAATCTCTGCATATTGAGTTGTAATATTGCAGTAGTGAAATGGGATTGGGCCTCAGTCACGTGCAAGTCAATCACGATAGCCAATTCCTCTCCTCTCCCTACCCGTATTTTTTCTGGATTATTTATTATACGAGAAGTTCATTAAAATAGCTCACATGCTCTGTAATCCCACAATTTCATTCACCACCAGTCTTCGGATTGAACAACAGAGAATATATAAGTTGTCTTGTCAAATATATCTGATATTACAGTCCGCGGTGTGCAGAGGAAATTTCAAGCTTCAAGAGACTTTGCCCGCAGTAAATAATGGCGGATGCCTTTCTTCTTCATTCTTCCTATACTTTCTCTATGTTCTTTCTACGCTAAACCCATTATGTTCAACGGAAACATTACCCATATGTCACATGAAGCGCAACAGTTATGCATCTCACATAGACGTGAGCAGCATGTATGAAGTTTTCTTAGTAAAAGTATTAACGGTGATATTGTGACATGCCAAAAACACGGCACGGACTCATTCAAAGTTCAAAGGCAATTATGACGTAATTTCAATATAATTATGTGCACCACTTTCTCTACACACGGAAGGAAAACACAAACCTGATACTATTATTTATCCTTAGAAAAAAATATAAGGCCTTATGTACAAAATTAAAAGTGAAAATCGATATACGTGTTTAGATAACAAGTAGTTAAAAACAGGGCATGCTGACATTTTCAAATAACAATAACGGAAATCTATATGTTTATTTGAAGAGTAATTGATTACTTATTAGTGCTGGAGCAGATTGAAACCATTGGAAACGTGATTGTTGGATTGTTGTATTGTATTTTTTGTTAGATTTATTCGTAATTCACACTCAATTTTGAAGTAAACTATTCCCGTTGAAGGAACCAAAATGTTTTCCTGGCTATCTATCGATCTATCTATTTATCTATCTATCTATCTATCTATCTATCTATCTATCTATTATCTGTCTACCTATCTACCTATCTATCTGGCTATATCTCTATCTATCTATTTCTTTACCTAGAAAAAGATTTATATAAACATGCATACATAAAATAATATATGTATGTATGTATCTATGCATGTATGGATGGATGGATGGATGGATGTATACAGTATTTCATGTTTGCATGTTTATATCAATATTTCTCAAGATATGTAGAGACATAGGCAGAGAGACAGTCATACATACATACATATACATGTATACATACATACATACAGACAGACATACAAACAGGCAGACAGACAGTTAGTCAGCCAGACAGACAGTCAGACAGAAAGACAGACAGATTGATAGATAGATAGTTTGATGGATAGAGAGATCAACACAAAGATATTTAGATGTAGTAATGGATAGTGCTAGCTAACTAGAATTGGTTATCACATTCATTTTATTTGATAGGCGATGGCGTGGCTGTACGGTAAGAAGATTGCTTCTCAACCACATGGTTTTGGGTTCATTATTACTGAGAGACTTAATGGATTTATTTTTTAGTACAACGTCGGGTCAACCAAAGGCATGTTGATAAATTTGTTGGTGTAATCTGAAAGAAACTCGACATATATATATATATATATATATATATATATATATATATATATATATATATATATATATATATATATATATATATATATATACATAGGTGTGTATGTCTGTGTGCGCGCCTGCGTATGTGGGTTTGTGTCGGTGTTTGTCGTCTTATAACCTGTTGACACCCGGTTTTGATGTATTTACGTACCTATATTTTAATGAGAACGATCAAATAAATACTACGATTTAAACAGAATAACACTTCTAGTTGATTTGCTTGGGTAAAACCCCTCTATGTCGTGCTCCGGCATGGCTACAATCAAATGGATGAAAGAAATAACAGAAAACAAAATATGTATGTATATATATATATATATATATATATATATGTATGTATGTATGTATGTATGTATGTATGTATGTAAGCATGTATGTATGTATGTATATATGTATGTATGTATGTATGTAGTATGTATGTATATATGTGCATGTCAGTGTGTACGGTATGTAATTGTGTGTGTTAGTATAAGTAAACACAAATCTATTAATTATAGTAATATTGTTAAGTGTAAAATAAAAACCCGATTCATTGATACAAAAATGATAACACATTAAGTATTGCAATCATCTAGCGGAGGATTGGCTTGTGGAAACTAATTTATATTTTCATACGAAAAAAATTTCTGTCTGTGTTTATAAAAAAAATTATGTTATCAGTTTTATGGTTATATTTTAGTTATTTTTCAGTTTCTGAAATACGATGAGATTCATTTAAATACCAAAGAATCGAATTATAAAATAGTAAATAAAATGTTAATGAAATGCAAAATATATAGGGCTGAATCTAAAAGATGTGTAAAAGACTTGATTTGTGTATGTGAATTATATTCAATGCATAATGTAAATCATCTAAGATTATTCTATCGAATTCCTGTATTTGTAATGAAAATGAATTTATCCCAGTGTTTATTTTTTTTTAAATCCCGTCATATACTTTGTTAGCTTCCTCTGCCCGAACACTAAGTTACAGAGACATAAGAACGTGGAGAGGTTGCAAAGTGGTGGGCAATAAACATAGTCACAAGCCTCCGTACTCACAAACGCACATATACACACATACACACACGTGTGGACACATACTTGAGCAAATATATGTATGTGTGTGTAAAAGAGGGAGAGTGTGTGATTTTTTCAGTTTCCGCTAGCCAAATCCATTCACAAGGTTTTTCGTTTGCCTGATGACATAGTAGAATGTTCTTGTCCACGGTGTAACGCAGTGGGGTTGAACTCAAAATCATATGGCAAGCTTCTTACTACTCAACCAAGTATTGATAAAGTAGAAACAAATTTAAAAGAACTAGTTGTCGGGTGTGATTTTGGCCACATTCAATAAATTTCATTCTAAACAATAAATGACATTCACTTTCATAGCATCAGAATCAAAGGCGGCGAGAAGGCAGAAACGTTAGCACTTCGGGCGAAATGTTTAGCGGTATTTCGTCTGTCATTACGTTCTGAGTTAAGATTCCAAAGAGGTCGACTTAGCCTTTCATCCCTTCAGGGTCGATAAATTAAGTACCAGTCCCGTACTGAGGTCCATCTAATCGACTAGTCCGGTCAAATTTTCTGCCCTTGTTTGTCCCCTCTATGTTAGCCTGTTGTGGGCAGTAAAGAAATAAGAATCATTAGCACGTCGGGCGAAACGTTTAGTAGTATTTCGTCCACCGCTAACGTTCTATGATCAAATTCCGCCGAGGTCAACTTAGCCTTGCATCTAAACGGAGTCGATAAATTAAGTACCAGTCGCATGCTGGGGTCGATGTAATCGAGTAGTGCGGCCAAATTCTCTGTCTTTGTTTTTCCCCTCTATGTTAGCCCCTTGTGGTCAATAAAGAAACAAATATCGTTAGCATTACGCGCATAATTCTTAATATTATTTCGTGTGTCTTGATGCTCTGTGTTCAAATTCTGTACATGCCAACGTTGTCTTTTACACATTCGCGGTCGATAACATCAGAATGATCTGAACACTGTAGCGGATTTTTCAGTTACCCGAAAACGTTGGCCTTTAACCAAAATTTTAATCTTATGTTAGTGTCAGTATATAAGAGGCCTCGTCGCAGAACCGTTACAACGGCAACCAAAATGATTAGTGGTTTCTATGTTGTCTTTACGTTCCGAGTTCAAATTCAACGGAAGCCAACTTTGAATTTCATCCTTTCGGAATCTTTTAATTAGGTGCCAGTCAACTAGTTGCGTCGATAGGATTGATTTAATCCATCCCTCAAACTCGCCGTTCTGGTGCCACGATTCTCATAGCAATATTTATCCGATTTACAATACGGATATAAATGTGCACCAGCCAGCCTGAATAATCGGCCCGTCATCGGCGCGTCATCAGTCCGTCATCTGTTTAATCGACTAGATGACAGGCTGATGACGGGTCGATCATTCAGACTGGCTAGGTAGTTAATCTCTCGTGGCTTATTGAAGTAAGTTGAAAGTAAATTTGAATATTTGTGTCCTTATTGCAATTCAGACCAGACTTTATTGATTATACAGTAACGTTTAAATAATTCAACGAATATCCTTACCGTTTACAAAAATCGCCATTGTTTATAAAGTCGGAGTTTGTTTCAAACTCTCTGTAGTGATAATGGTCGTGTAATATATACTTTTCTCATCGAAAGTATCAAAGGCTAATGTGATCCTCACAAAATTTGAACGTAATATGTTAGTAAAAGGAACTCGCAGAATATATACATACAAATCCGTATTTATAATACATGCACGTATGACTGGGATTCACTCTGGACTGATGACATGGAACAGATGTTGTCAAACATTTTGGGTCACGCACCCGCTTTATGGCTACATAATCCCTTCAGCGCCCCCTATTTTATGGATAAATTAAATTTTTATATTTTACTAATGTTATTATTATTATATTATATAATTTGTATACAATATAATAAGAGGAATTCATAATGTCCTCCAATTTACTACTATTCTCTCAATATCTCCTTTTCTTTTATTATCTCCTTAGACAACAGTGCCCACCTGGAAGATCTCAACGCTAACTATGGGTCAGTAGCGCCAACTTTGAGAAACTATGACTTAGAACATACGTAATAATTTACATTTCAGCTTCACTAATTTTTAACGCGGCTCGATGTTATTAGGCATACACATCAGAAAATATGCTAGAGTACACTGTTCTACGCTCACCACACCGAAAATTAAATATTGAATTCAAAATATTTGTGCGCTTTTGAATACTCAAGCTTCTTCTTTGTCTTGGTTCTTTACTTGGCAGCTCGATTAGTAGCATTGTTTTCCCAAATGAGCTTATTTATCTAATTAATCTATATTTATCTATTAAACTATAAGGAGGACCTTTTACAATCCTTCAACTGTATGTATACTTGGTTTCCGCTGGGTCTCACTTTCCATACACAATTTCACATATGATAATCTCTTCTGGTGTCATCTGATCATTCATCAAAAGAACGCGTCCACAGACACACACAGACACATACATACCTATACACTGACATACATACATACACACATTCATGCATTTACGTGCTGAGTCTGTGTGAACATGTAGGATTGCAATGTGCGTGTGTGTAGTTATATGATTGCATATTCCCTAATTAAATGTAAACGCAAATAGATACTGTTGAAGATAAAGTCGAATGGCCTTAAAAAATGTTAAACACAGGCAACAGTGTAAATTAAATAATTGCTTTTATTATGAAATAATATGGTGAATAAATATCTAGTAAACAGTAATAGTTTTCTCATGAAGGGTTCATTCGGGAAAACAAGCATCCATCTTATAATTGAGGGGTCTTCAGATGACGTTTTTCGATAGAAAAGCCTAAGTTTGGTTGTCGGCGTTTAGCAATAAAATAATCACTCAAGTATCGCATGTGTGAGCCCAACACAAACACATACCCAAAAGAACAGAAACACTCGCATTAGTTGAAGATTCGCGACGGAAAAACAGTACATTACGTTATCCTTACGAGAATTACTTTAATCATTTGTATATATCTATTTTCATATAAATGCAAAACAGCACCATACTCTGGCTTTTCGAGATTTGTTCCCCATACGGTGTACTCGACTCGCTAGTTTACCATCTACAGTTTACTCTTTCACTTGTTTCAGTCCATAGACTAGGCTAATGCTTGTACGCTATATTTAGTGAAACTAAAAGACCTCGGGATTTGTTCTTTGTAAGTCTAGTATTTATTCTACCGAAAACTTTTGTTGAACCATTAAGTTACGGGGACATAAATACACCACCAACTGTTGTCAAGTAATAGTGGGGAGACAAAGATGAACATACAATGATATACATATATTCATTTTTCTATTCTTTTAAGCGTTTCAGTTATTTGAATGCAGACATACTCAAGCCCCAACTTTAATGGTGCAAATCGATTTCAGGACATATCCTTTGTAATCTGGTACTTAGTTTATCGGCCCGTTTTGCCGAACCACAAATGTAACAGGGATGTCAACAATCCAGCATTGGTTATCAAGCGATGTTGGGGTGACAAAAAGATACGAAAGCACATACACACATACTCAATTTTCCGTCTACCAAATTCATTCACAAGGTTTTAGTCGACCCCAGGCTATAGTAGAAGACACTCACGCAAGTTGTCCTTAAATGTAACTGAACCCACAATCCTGTACTTCCTAAGCAATCTACTTATCATATATCCGCTCCTGCGGTTATATATGTATAATCTTTACATATATTCATGGGTTGCATAGAGGAGTACCGTGCTGTATTTTTATTTATTTTTATTTTTTATTTTAGTTTTTTTAGTCATTTGACTGCAGGCAAGCTGGAGCACCAACTTTAAACGAACAGCTCACTCCCAGAATTTATTCTTTATACGCTCAATACTTATAATGTCGGTCTCTTTTTGCTGGACCGCTAGAGGACGGGGACACAAACACACCAGCATCG
>JACXVO010029649.1:616791-626841 GCA_015501135.1 Hapalochlaena maculosa
TCTCTCTCCAGCTGCATCTAGCAGCTCACCTGCGATGGACTGGCGTCCATGAGACCGGGAAACTGGCCCCTACAGCCAGGCAAATGCGAAAAGGATCAACACACACACATATCTTCTTGTAACCGAATCGCGCTGCTGCACGAATTTCTGTAACTCTCTGTCTCCATCTAATTCCATTATTATGATTTTTGTATTGGAAGCTTGAGCTGCAATGGGTCTTTCATTGGCTAATTATACAACCATGGACGTCGCTCCTATGAACGCATTGCAGGTCTTCTTTTCATAGAGCATAGTAACTCTGACTGTTGGTCTTCTAATTTGTGAGGGCTCAACTTACGTCTTGCACAGCCTCTTCACAATCCACCATGACTTTACTATATCCCTAGCAGAGTGGCTAAATGGGTAGACTCATGACTTTACAATATCCTTGGCAAAGTGGCTAAATAGGTATACTCATGACTTTACAATATCCTTGACAGGGTGAGTAAATGGGTAGCTCTATGACTTCACAATATCCTTGGCAGGGTGACTACATGAGTAGCTCCATGCCTTTAAAATATCCTTGGCAGAGTGGTTAAATGGGTAGCTCTATGACATTACAATATCCTAGACAGGGTGGTAAAATGGGTAGCTCAATGACTTAAAAATATCATTGGAAGGGTGGCTGAATGGGTAGCCCCATGAATTGAAAATATCTTTGGTAGGGAGGCTAAATCTGAAGCACCGTGACATTACAATATCCTTGGCAGGTTGGCTAAATGGGTAGCACCATGATTTTACAATAACCTTGGCAGGGAGGAAGAATGGGTAGCCCCGAGACTCTTTAATATCCTTGGAAGGGTGGCTGAAGGTGTAGCCACAAGACTTTACAATATCCATGGCAGGGTGGCTAAATGGGTAACCCCATGACTTTACAATATCCTTGGCAGAGTGGCTAAATGTGTAGCTCCATGACTTTACATTATACTTGGCAGGGTGGCTAAATGTGGAGCTCCATGATTTTACAATATCCTTGGCAGGGTGGCTAAACGGGAAGCACCATGACTTTACAATATTTTCGGCAGGGTGGCTAAATGTGTAGCCCCATGACTTTACGATATATCGTTGGCAAGGTGGCTAAATGGGTAGACCCATGATTTTACAATATCCTTGACAGGGTGGCTAAATGTGTGGCCCCAAGATTTACAATAACCTAGGCAGGGTGGCTAAATGGGTAACTCCATGATTTTACAATATCCTTGGAAATGGGTAGCTCTATGACTTTACAATATGCTTGGCAGAGTAACTAAAAGGGTAGCACTTTGACGTTACAATACCCTTGACCGGGTGGCTAAACGGGTAGCTCCATGAATTTACCATAACGCTGGCCGTGTGGCTGAATGTGTAGCCCCATGACTTTACAATATCCTTCGCAGGGTGGCTAAATGGGTAGCCCCGTGACTTTACAATATCCTTGACAGGTCGGCTAAATCGGTTGACCGATGACTTTTCAATCTTCTTGGCAGAGTTGCTAAATATGTAGCCCCTTGATTTTAGAAAATCTTTGGCAGGGTGGCTAAATGGGGAGCTCCACGAATTAAAAATATCCTTGGCAGGGTGGCTGAGTGTGTAGCCCCATGACTTTACAATATATCCTTGGCAGGGTGAGCAAATGGGTAGCCCCAGAACCTTACAACATCCTTGGCAGGGCGCCTAAATGTGTAGCCCAACGAACTTACAATATCCTTGCCTGGGTGAATGAATGTGTAGCCCCATTAATTTACAATATCCTTGGCACGGAGGCTAAATGGATAGCATCATGACTTTACAATATCCTGGGCCGGGTGGCTAAATGTTTATCCCTATGACTTTACAATAACCTTGCCAGAGTGGCTAAATGGGTAGCCCATGACTTTACAATATCCTTGGCAGGGTGGCTAAAATGGTAGCCCCTTGACTTTACAATATCTTTGGCCGGGTGGCTAAATGGGTAGCTCCACGACTTTACCATTACCTTGGCAGGGTGGCTGAATGTGTAGACCCATAACTTTACAATATCCTTGGCAGCATGGCTAAATGGGTAGCCGCATAATTATACAACATCCTTCGCTAAATGTTGCATAATTATACAACATCCTTCGCTAAATTTATAGCCGCATTATTTTACAATATTCTGGGCAGGGTCAATGAATGTGTAACCCCGTGACTTTACAATATCTTCGGCAGGGAGACTAAATGGGTATCCCAATGACGTTAGAATATCCTTGGCAGGGTGGCTAAATATGTAAACCCATGATCTTACAATATCCTTGCAGGTCGGCTAGATGAGTAGACCCATGACTTTGCAATATCCTTGGTAGGGTCGCTAAATGGGTAACTCAATGATTTCACGATACCCTTGAAGGGTGGCTGGATGTGTAGCCCCATGATTTTACAATGACCTTGGAAGGGTGCCTGAAAGTGTAGCCCCATGACTTTACTATATACTTGGCAGGGTTGTTAAATGGGTAGCGCTATGACTTTAAAACATCCTTGGGAGGGTGGCTAAATGGGTAGCCCAATGACTTTACAATATCCTTTGTAGGGGGGCTAAATGGTGAGCCCCGTGACATTACAATATCCTTGACAGGGTGGCTGAATATGTAGCACCATGACTTTACAATATCCTTGGCAGGGTGGCAAAATGGGTAGCTTTATGACTTTACAATATCCTTGGAAAGATGACTAAATGTGTAGCCCCATAACTTTGCAATATCCATGGAGGGGTGGCTAAATGGGTAGCTCTATGAATTTACAATATCCTTCGAATGGTGGTTAAATGAGGAGTTCTATGACTTTTCAATATCCTTGGCAGAGTGGCAAAATATGTATTTCCTTGACAGATTGGCTAAATGGGTAGCCCCATGACTTTACAATACCTTGTCAGGGAAGCTAAATGTGTAGCCCAATGTCTTTACAATATACTTGGCATGGTTGCTAAATGGGTAGCTCTATGACTTTACAATATCCTTGGTAGGGTGCCTAAATGTTTAGTCCCATGACTTTACAATATCCTTGCCATGTGGCTAAATCGGTAGCTCCATGTCTTTACAATATCCTTGGCAGGGCGGCTGAATGTGTATCCCCATGACTTTACAATATCCTTGGCAGGTTGGCTAAACGGGTAGCCCCTTTACTTTAGAATATCCTTGGCAAGGTGGCTAAATGGGTAACCCCAAAACTTTACAATATCCTCGGCAGGGTGCCTAAATGTGTAGACATATGACTTTACAATATCCTTAGTAGATTGGCTTAATAGGTAGCCACAGGACTTTACATTATCCTTGGCAGTGTGGCTAAATATGTAGCTCCATAAATTTACAATATCCTTGGCAAGCTGGCTAAATAGGTAAACCCATGACTTTACAATATCCTTGGAAGGGTGGCTAAATGGGTAGACACATGAGTTTACAATATCCTTGGCAGGGTGGCTAAATGGGTAGACCCATGATTTTACAATATCCTTGGCAGGGTTGCTAAATGGGTAGCTCTATGACATTACAATATCCTTGGCAGCGTGGCTAAACGTATAGCTCCATGAATTTACAATATCTCTGGCAGAGTAGCTAAATTGATAGCTGAACGACTTTACAATATCCTTAGCAGGGTGGCTAAATGGGTAGCCCCGCTATTTTACAATATCCCTAGTCGGGCGGCTAAATGTGTAGTCCATAACTTTACAATATCCTTGGAAGGATGGTTAAATGTGTAGAGCTATGTCTTTATAATATCTTTAGCAGTGTGGCTGAATTTGACGCCACATGACTTTACAATATCCTTGCCAGGGTGGCTAAATGGGTAGCTCCATGACTTTTCAATATACTTGGAAGGGTGGCTGACTTTGCAATATCTTTGGCAGGGTGCCTAAATGATTAGTCCCATGAATTTACAATATCCTTTCCAGGGTGGCTAATTGGTTAGATCCATTAATTTACAATAACCTTGGCAGGGCGGCTGAATCTGTATCCCCGTGACTTTACAATATCCTTAGCAGGTTGGCTGAAGGCGTAGACCCTTGACTTTACAATATTATTGGCAGGGTGGCTAAATGGGTAGCTCTATGTCCTTACATTATCCTTGGCAGCGTGGCTAAATGTGTAGTTCCATAAATTTACAATATCCTTGGCAGGGTGGCTAAATATGTAGGCCCGTGACTTTACAATATCCTTGGCAGTGTGGATAAATTGGTAGACCCACGATATTTACAATATCTTTGACAGGGTGGCTGAATGTGTAGACCCATGTCTTTACAATATCCATGGAAGGCTGGCAAAATGTGTAGCGCTATGATTTTACAATATCCTTGGAAGGGTGGTTAAATGGGTAGTTGTAAGACTTTACAATATCCTTGGCAGGGTGGCTAAATGCATAGCCCCATGACGTTACAATATCCTTGGCAGAGTGTCAAAATATGTATTTCCTTGACATTTCTATATCCTTGGCAGCGAGGCTAAATGGGTAGATCCATGACTTTACAATTTCCTTGGCAGGGTGGCTAAATGGGTAGCTCTATGACTTTACAATATCCTTGGCAGGGTGGCTAAACCTGTAGCTCCATGAATTTACAATATTCTTGGCAAAGTGGCTAAATGAGTAGCTCCATAACTTTACAATATCATTGGCAGAGTGCCTAAATTGGTAGCTCAACGACTTTGCAATATCCTTGGCGGTTGGGTAGCCCCACGTCTTTAGAATATCCTTGGTTGGGTTCCTGAATGTGTACCCCATGATTATACAATATCCTTGGCAGAGTGGCTAAATATGTAACTCCATGACATTACAATATCCCTGGCAGAGTAGGTAAATGAATAGGTTCCATGACTTCACGATATCATTAGCAGTGTGGCTGAATTTGACACATGACTTTACAATATGCTTGGAAGGGTGGCTAAATTGGTAGCTCTATGAGTTTACATCATCCTTGGCAGGGTGCCTAAATGTGTAGCTCCATGACTTTACTGTATACTAGGGAGGGTGGCTTAATGTGTAGGCCCATGACTTTACAATATCCTAGGCATGGTGGTGGAATGTGTATCCCCATGACTTTACAATATCCTTGTCAGGGTGGCCAAATGGGTAGCACCATGACTTTGCAATATCACTGGAAGGGTGGCTAAATGGGTAGCCCCATGACTTTACAATATCCTTGGCAGGGTGCTTAAATGGGTAGGTACATAGCTTTATAACATCCTTGGCAGGGTGGCTAAATGGGTAGCCCAATGATTTTACATCATCCTTGGAAGGGTGGCTAAATGGGTAGACCCATGACTTTACATCATCCTTTGCAGGGTGCCTAAATGGGTAGCTCTATGATTTTACATTGTCTTTGGCAGGGTGGGTAAATGGGTAGCTCCATGAATTTACAACATCCTTGGCAGTGTGGCTAAATGGATAGCTGAATGACTTTACGTTATCATTAGCATTGTGGCTAAATGGGTAGCTCCATGACTTTACTATATCCTTGGTAGACTGGCTAAATGGGTAGCTCCATGACTTTACAATATCATTGGCAGTGTGGCTAAATGGGTAGCCCCATTATTTTACAATATCCTTGTCATGGTGGCTAAATGGTTAGCCCCATGACTTTACAATATACTCGGCAGAGTGGCCTAATGCGTATCCCCATTACTTTACAATATCATTGGCAGGGTGGCTAAACGAGTAATTCCATGACTTTACAATATCCTTAGCAGAGTGGCGAAATGGGTGGCCCCATGACTTTATAATATACTTGGCAGAGTCGCTAAGTGGGTAGCTCTATGACTTTACAATATCCTTGGAAGGGTGGCTAAATGGGTAGCTCTATGAATTTACAATATCCTTGGAAGGGTGGCTAAATGGGTAGCCCCTTGACTTTACATTGTCCTTGGATGGATGGCTAAATGGGTAAACCCATGACTTTAAAATATCCGTGGCAGGGTGGCAAAATGTGTAGCTCTATGATTTTACATTATCCTTGGAAGGGTGGCTAAATGGGTAGCTCCATAAATTTACAATATCCTTGGCAGGCTGGCTAAATGGGTAGCCCCAAGACATTACAATATCCTTGGTAGTGTGGCTAAATGCGTAGCACCATGAACTTACAATATCCTTAACAGGATGTATTAATGTGTAGCCCATTGACTTTACAATATTCGTAGAACGTTAGCAAAATTGGTATCTTATGACTTTACATTATCCTTGGAAGGGTGGTTAAATGGGTAGTTCGATGACTTTGCAATATCCTTCGCAGGGTGGCTAAATGGGTAGTCCCATGACTTTACAATATCCTTGGCAGAGTGGCTAAATGTGTATTTCCTTGACTTTACAATATCCTTGCCACAGTGGCTAAATGGGTAGCCCCATTATTTTACAATATCCTTGTCAGGATGGCTAAATATGTAGAACCATGACTTTATAATATCCTCGGCAGAGTGGGTAAATGTGTAACTCCATGACTTTACAATATCCTAGCAGGGTGGCTAAATGTGTAACTCCATGACTTTATAATATCCATGGCAGAGTGGCTAAGTGGGTAGCCCCATAACTTTACAATATCCCTGGCATGGTGGCTGAATTTGTAGCACCATAACTTTACAATATCCCTCGCAGGGTGGCTAAAGAGGTTGACCCATGACTTTACCTTATCCTTGGCATGGTGGCTAAATTTGTAACTCCATGACTTTACAATATCCTTGGCAGGGTTGCTAAATGTGTAGCCCCATGTCTTTACAATATCCTTCGCAGAGTGGCTGAATGTGTATCCCCATGACTTTAAATATCCGTGGTTGGGTGTCTAAATGGGTAGCTCTATGACTTAACCAATGCTTTGGAAGTGTGGCTAAATGTGTAGCTCCATGACTTTACTATATGCTTAGTAGTGTGGCTTGATTTTAGCCACATGACTTTACAATATTCTTGTTAGGGTGGTTGAATGTGTAGCTCTATGACTTTACAATATCCTTGGAAGTGTAGATAAATGGGTAGGTCCATGACTTTAGAATATCCTTCGCAGGGTTGAACGTGTAGCTCCATGACTTTATAATATCCTTGGCATGGGGGATAAATGTGTAGCTCTATGACTATACAATATCCTTGGTAGGGTGGCTAAATGCGTCGCTCCATGATTTTACAATATCCTTGGCAGGATGGCTAAATGGGTAGCCCCATTATTTTATAATATCCTTGGCAGGGTTGCTAAATGGGTAGCTCTATGACTTTACAATATCCTTGCAAGTGTGGATTAATTTGAAGCCACGTGACTTTACAATATCCTTGGCAGGTTGGCTAAATGGGTAGCTCTATGTCCTTACAATATCCTTGGAAGTGTGGGTAAATGGGTAGCTCCATGACTTTAAAATATCCTTGTTAGGGTGCCTAAATGGTTAGACACATCACGTTATAATATCTTTGCCAGAATGGCTAAATGGGTAGCTCAATGGCTTTACAATATCCTTGGCAGGGTGGCTAAATGTGTATCCCCGTTATTTTACAATATCCTTAGCAGGTTGGCTAAACATGTAGCACCTTGATTTTTACAATATCCTTGGCAGGCTAGCTACATGTGTAGCCTCCAAAATTTACAATATCCTTGGCAGGGTGGCGAAATGGGTAGACCCATGACATTACAATATCCTTGGCAGGGTGACTAAATGGGTAGCACCATGACTTTACATTGTCTTTGGCAGGATGGCTAAACGGGTAGACCCATGGCTTTAAAATATCCTTTGCAGGGTGGCTAAATGTGTAGCTCCATAAATTTACAATATCCTTGGTATGGTGGCTAAATGGGTAGCCCATTGACTTTACAATATTCATAGAAGGTTGGCAAAATTGGTAGCTTATAACTTTACAATATCCTTGGAAGGGTGGTTAAATGGGTAGTTCTATGACTTTACAATATCCTTCACAGGGTAGCTAAATGGGTAGTCCCATTACTTTACAATATCCTTGTCAGGGTGCCTAAACGTTTAGCCCCAATGACTTTACAATATTCTTGGCAGGGTAGCTGAATAGGTAGCCCCATGACTTTTCAATATCCTTGGCAGGGTGGCTGTATGTTTATACCCATGTCTTTATAATATCCTTGGCAGAGTTTCTAAATGGGTAGCCCCATAACTTTACAATATCCTTGGCAAGGTGGCTAAATGGGTAAACACATGACTTTACAATATCCTATGCAGGGTTGCTAAATGGGTAGCTCTATGACTTCACAATATCCTTTATAGAGTGTCTAAATGGTTAGTTCCATGACTCTACAATATCCTTGGCAGGGTGGCTAAATATGTAGAGCCATGACTTTACAAGATCATTGGTGGGTTGTCTAAATCGGAAGCTCTATGAATTTACAATATTCCTGGCAGGGTGGCTAAATAACTAGCTCTATGACTTAACAATATCCTTGGCGGGTTTACTGAATGGGTAACCCCATGACTTCACAATATCTTTGGCAGGGTGTCTCCAATTCAGTCATCCCATGACTTTACAATATCTTTGCTACTATGGCTAAATGTGTAACTCCAGGACTTTACAATATCCTTGGCAGAGTGGCTAAATGGTTAGCTCCATGACTTAATAAAATCCTTGGCAGAGCGGCAAAATGGGTAGCTCCATGACTTTACAATATACTTGACATGGTGGCTTAATTGGTAACTCGATTACCTTACAATATCATTGGCAGGTTTGCTACATGTGTAGCTCTATGAATTTACAAAATCCTTGTCAGGGTAACTTAAATGGTAGGCCCATGACTTTACAACATCCTTGGCAGTGTGCCTCAATGGGTAGCTCCATGACTTCGCAATAGCTTTGGCAAGGTGTCTAAATGGGTAGCCCCATGATTCTACAATATCTTTTCAGGGTGGTTGAATGTGTATCACCATGTCTTTAGAATATCCTTGGCAGGGTTGCTAAATGGGTAGCCCTATAACTTTACAATATCCTTGACATGGTGGCTAAATGGGTATACCCATGAATTTACAATATCCTTGGCAAGGTTGCTAAATGAGTAGTCCCATGTCTTTAAAATATCGTTGGCATGTTGGCTAAATGGGTAACCCTATGACTTTACAATATCCTTAGCAGGGTAGCTGAATGGGTAGCCCCATGAATTTACAATATCCTTGGAAGGGTGGCTAAATGTGTTGGTCTATGAATTTACACTATCCCTAGCAGTGTGGCTAAATGGGTCGCTCCATGACTTTACAATATCCTTGGCTGGTGGCTAAATGTGTAGCTTCATGTCTTTACAATATCCTTGGCAGTGTGGCTAAACGGGTGACTCTGATTTATAATATCCTTGTCAGTATGGCTATAAATGTTTAGCGCCATGAATTTACAATATCTTTGGCAGGCTGGTTATATGTGTAGCTCCATGACTTTACATTATCCTTGCCAGTTTGGCTAAAAGTGTAGCCCCATGTCTTTACAATATTTTTGAGAGGGTAGCTAAATGAGTAGCTCCGTGACTTTCCAATATCCTTGATGGGGTGAATGGATGGGTAGCCCCATGACTTTACAATATCCTTGGTTAAGCGGCTTAATCTCTAACTCCATCACGTTACAATATCCTTGGCAGAGTGTTAAATGTTTAGCTCCATGACTGTACAATATCGTTTTCAGAGTGGCTAAATAGGTTGCCCCATTAATTTACAATATCCTTGTCAGGTTTGCTAAATACTTAGCCCCATGACTTTACAATACCCTGTGCAGAGGGGCTAAATGTTTCGCCTCTTGACTTCACAACATCCTTAGCAGGGTGGCTAAATGTTTAGCCCCGTGACTTTACAATATACTTGGAAGAGGGGCTAAAGTTGTAGATGTATGAATTTCTAATATCCTTGGCAGTGTAGCTAAATGGCTCACTCCATGACTTAACACTATCCTTGGCAGGGTGGCTAAATGTGTAGCACTATGAGTTTATAATATCCTAGGCAGAGTGGCTGAATGGGTAGCCCAATGACATTACAATATCATTGGCAAAGTGGCTAAATGGGTAGCTCCATGACTTTACAATATCATTGGCAGGGTTGCTAAATGGGTAGCTCCACGACT
>JACXVO010029680.1:814507-828669 GCA_015501135.1 Hapalochlaena maculosa
AGGGGCTTGATGTTGCCAACCACCCTGCCAGACCCAGTCAAAAACATTTAACCCAAAGGTGGGCAAACTGCAGCCTACGAATATTTTGTGTGTGGCCTGCCAGTGTCTCAAACAAGATTTGAAAAGTTCATAAATATTACTCTAGTTTATTGCAAACCTAGAGAGAGTCATGCAAAACTAGAGAAAGTCTAGCTTTAAGAGAGCGAGGTTATGGATAAAATGCTTTGATCTTATATCCATTCAATTAGAGTTGACCTGGCGTTAAGCAACAACTGTAATGTGATAAGACTATACCACCTAAAATTGATTAAAATTGAGTTTAGGTCAGTTCATACTCTAAGGAAATATTAAGGGCCATTAAGAGGACTTGAAGTTATAAATAAAAGGTATAAAACTTGGAATGTAGTATCTTAGTGTTTGGGGTTTTTAGCAAATAAAGGTAGGGAAATGTTGG
The DNA here is from genome assembly GCA_015501135.1 of Hapalochlaena maculosa. Taxonomy (NCBI): domain Eukaryota; kingdom Metazoa; phylum Mollusca; class Cephalopoda; order Octopoda; family Octopodidae; genus Hapalochlaena; species Hapalochlaena maculosa. The sequence goes on from JACXVO010029680.1 coordinate 814,962, forward strand.
TTCAGGCAAATAAAGAAGCAGGGGAAGAAATATTTGGAAATTGCAAATCATCATCATCATCATTTTAATGTCCATTGTTCACGCTGGCATAGGTTGGATGGTTTGACCAGTGTCAGCAAACTGAGAAGCTACGCCGGACACCAGTCTGATTTGGCATGGTTTTTACAGCTGAATGCCCTTCCTAATGCTAATCACTTTACAAAATATGCTGAGTACTTTTAAGTGGCACCACATGGGCATTTTTACATTGTGCTACAAAGATTGTTTTAGATGGCATTGCACAGGAGCTTCTATGTGGCACCACATGGGTGCTTTAACATGACAACTAAATTCCAAACAACACAAATAAATGCATATATAATTAACCAGTGACAGAACAGCAAAGAAACTGGACATTTTTTTTTTTTTGTATGTCATAACGTAGTTCTATAGTAATGAATATCGAATAGTAATAGCCAAAAAGGTAAAATAAAAGAATTGAAAATTATGTAGTAAAAGACACTACACAGTGTAAGGGGACATGAAAAAAAGGAGACAGCAGGGAACTGCACATGGAAGCTACTCTTTCAGAAAGGTGGTGATTTATCAAGACAAAAATAGGCAACATTACTAATATTTTGTATTATGAAGATGTGAACTGGAATCATTTAGATGATAAACAAAACTTCAGTGTGAATAGTGAAAAGTTTGTTCAGACTGACAAAGTTATGTTTTGGGTTGTTTTCTTTTTTATATATATAATTAAAGCTTTCTAAACAAAAACTGAAAATAGATTAAAAGAAAAGAGAAAAACAGTGTACAGTAATAAATATTAGACAAAAGATGATGAAAGCTACATGACTGAAACTATGAAATCACAGTCGACCATTTTCTTCAGAAATTAAGATAAAATATTCTATTCTATTATAACTTCAATTTAATGTTTGACTGGAAGCATACAAATAAACAATCAATAACAAAGATAGATAGATAGATAGATAGATCTATAGATAGATTTATTAGCCATACAGGGCAGGACATAAAAGAGGACAAAACACAAAGAGCTTTTCCTTTTGAAAATAGAAAAAAAATGGGGGAAAAAAATTAAATAAATAATTTAAAAAGTGGGGATAGGGTCCAATCAAAAGGGATCATGGGGAAAGGAAAAATGAAAGAAAAATAAAGGGAACAAAAGGAGGTTATGTATCACAGTTAAAAATGTATAAAGGAAGAGAAGGTTTATTCATGGAGAGAGAAGCCTATGGAAAAGACCACGGAAACCTTAGACAGGGAATAAACAAACAGACGAGAGCAAGGTGTTCGCTCTCTCATCTTTCTGATTTACAGGACCATGCTCAAAGTGGTTTCATCATTTGCACATACCATCATTGCCACATTCACCCACTTTTTATTGAAACTTTCACAAGACAAAACTTGCCTCTCTATTCCCACCTTCCTTTTAAAGCGCTCCTCAAAAACAGCAGCCACACCTGTTCACCATCATCTATGAAGCACCAGAGATGTCGCAATCTCAGCTCATGCCTGCACATCATCAACTACAACATGCCCAGTTCTCCATTTAGCGGGTGTTGATAGCAAATGGGTCGCCTGACCATCGGAACATTTTCCTTCCACAAAAAACAGAAGAGTATGCGCTCCAGTTTAGTGATGGTATAGTTGGGGCAAAGTACAATTGTTAGACGGTAATTGATGATGGACACGATGTATGCATTCGCCAACTCTGCCTGACCTTTTACGGATAGCTTTCTCTCAGTTCACTGCTGGGTTAGGATAGCCACCCTACTCATAATCTCATACTTGTTCTCCATTTGAAAGTCTGGTCCAAACCAGACTCCAAGCAACTTAACTGGTCCATCAGTCCAGTGATCCGCAAGAAAGATGCTGTTGGACAGCATGGGCTTGTTTCTCCAGATGCCAAGCCGCAAGCCCACTGACCTTTCCGAGTTAAATTTTGCTCCTGCCATCGCTTTGTATTCTTTTAGTGTCTCACCCACCAGTTCAATAGGTTGGTGGCTCAACACTATGACAGTGATGTCATCTGCGTATACGGAAATGCTATTCCCACATCCCAGTTCTCGTGGAATGCCCCTGAACGTCGCCAGCTTCCAAGATTGTGGCTTTAGAGTCAATATGTATAGAAGCGGCAAGAGGGGTTGTCCTTGGCAGACGGAACACATGATGTTAAATGATTCGGACAGATGACCATTTACATGAACTACTGAGTGGATACCGCTGTATAAGGCAGTGATCCAGCCATGGAATACAGCTAGCTGTCCTAAGGACAGCCTCCAAGTAATGATGGTTGACACTATTGAAGGCTTTCGACTGATCCAAATTGATCAGTGCCCCACCCATGCCAGGTTCCTTGATTATCCTATCTATGATGTAGCACATCAGATGGAAGTTGTCATTGATACATCTACCCAGCATGGCGCAGGCTTGCACCTTGTCAACCAGTTTCTTGATGACAAGTGCCAATCTCTCAGCTAGCATCTTGGCCAAAATTCTCAAATCTGCGTTGAGCAGTTCTAGGTCTGAAGTTATCTATGATGTTCTCTTTGTTTGGGTCTTTCTTTAGTAGTGTCACTGCTCCACAGTTCACAAAATTGGGGATATTCCTGTTTTGCTGCCAGTTGCAGTACACCACTGCCAAGACACCTCCAAACAAGTCTGGTGTATAACTATAAAGCTCGTAGGGCAGACCATCCAGGCCTGGCAACCTGTCTCCAGCGCAGCCCGCCAATGCATTTCGCATGTCCGCAGCTGTGATAGGTCTTTCACAACACTCCATCTCTCTTGCCGAGAGTTGTGGTAGGCCCTGCAGGTAGGCGCTCAAAGCAGAATCAGTTAGAGAGAGAAAGAGAGAGAGAGAGAGATGTGACTGTGTGTAGTGTAATTTTTGATCAAAAGATTTAAGCTTTTAACAATAAAAATTGTATTTAAATGTTTCTTACATTTAGGAGTATTCCCATTAAGGTGTATCAATATAAACATTCACATCATAAATCTAGTATTCAATCAGAACAGAAGTTGTTAGGCTTATAAAAATTTAGAGAGCAATGCAACCACAGAAAAGTTTACATTAAAACGATTATCATCATCAATATCATTAATAATCATTTTATTTTTTTAATCTTCACTTGAATAAGTTATAACGTCATGACTCATTTTGTCATGAGATGACAATGGTTCTATCTTGGTCGAACTTTCAATCAGGATGTTAAAATTTCCTTTTTAAACTCAATAGCTACTTAGCTACTTCAACAATTACAAGTTCAGAGCACATTTTAAGTTGTGATTCCTAATCAAACTATATGAATGTACTTTGTGTTACAATAAATATAGCCAAAAATCAGTTTTTACTAACAATAGGTCTTATTGTAGAACACAATGGAAAATCATGGAGCTGATTTAAGGTTAGTAACATCAGTGTATGTCGGTTATGGTCTGTTCACTTTTTTGTCATAAACTGAGTTATTCAATTTTCACAAAGGTGACTAATGCAAGTAGTACAATGTGTCTCAATAAATAATGTCACAATAACACTGAGAATTTGCTCCTACTTTTGGAGTAAAACTAAAAATAATCATTTATTTACTAATGCCAAATTTGCTCATAACATTAATATATATACATAGTGCTCAATATTTGTGTAAGTTCAGTAATTAATTCAGTTTATAAATATACCATATCAAATCAACTGCTCTCTAAAATACATATATATAATATAAAATTAAGGCCGATATTAAATTTTATCATATATATACTCACATATACTCAAATGTTATTTCCTACTCAATTGTATACTATAAGGATGAGAATATAATCACATTAGTAAATTGGGATTTTACAATCCTCATCAGTATCACTTTACGTTTGTTTTCCATGCTGACAGGGGTTGGACGGTTTGAGTGAGGTTGAAGAGCCAATGGCTACACCAGGCTCCAGTATGATCTGGCAGTGTTTCTACAGCTAGATGCCCTTCCTAATGTCAACCACTCTGAGAGTGTAGTGGATGCTTTTTATGTGCCACCAACACAGGAGCCAGTCAAGAAGTGTTGGTATTGGCCACGCTCAAATGGTGCTTGGCATGGCTTGGTACCAATCATGTTCAGATGGCGTTGAGAATATTCTTACAGGAAACTGTGCAGTAGAATAAACTATAAATTAACAAAAACCCTTTTAAAATAATCAATTTATTTTACCTCCCAAATGCAATTAATGATAATAATTCTGTTATAAGAACAAGGCCTGAAACCTTGTGGGAAGGAGCTAGTCAATTACATCAACCCCAGTATTCAACTAGTACCTATTTTATCGATCCCAAAAGGATGAAAGATAAAGTTAATCTCCATGGAATTTTAACTCAGAACGTAAGGATGAACAAAATACCACTAAGCATTTCTCTTGATATGCTAACAAAATAATCCTTTCAACTATAGACAAGACCTGAAATTTGGGGGAAAGAACCAGTTGATTACACTGGCGCCAGTGCATAATTGGTACTTAATTTATTGACTCAGAAAGGATAAAAGGCAAAGTCGACCCTAGTGGCACTTGAAATCAGAACATGAAGACAGACAAGATATTGCTAAGCATTTTGCCCTATGTGCTAACAATTCTGCCAGGTTACCACTGCCTTAGCAGCAGCAGCAAGAATGTAGTGCATGTATTCAGCAGGGAAAATGCACGTAAGAAAAATAAAATGTGCCAAGGACATTTTAATTAGAGCAAAACTGAAAATAAAGCATAAATAGAGAAAGATAAGAGAATTAGACCACAAATACTTGAGAACTAGGAAAATGTACTAAACATATGCAAATAAATATAACAGCAAAGAAGGAATAATAGATATAACAGATCAACACTTAAAACTAAGTGTTCAACACAGGATAAGTACCAATAACTTGTTGTTCAGTTAAGCATGTTATAAGATCCTCAGTTGACAGTGAAAAGAAGTAGAAGTCAAGAGAATTACATGCAGATTTCTCTGAAGTCCAACATTTATATATTACTACACTAGCTTGTACCTGTCTACAGCCAGTATATCATACTTTAGATATAAAGGAAGTTACTTAGTCCCTTTTTTATCTATTATACTAGAGAAAAGTGTACATAATGAGACCCCAACTAACAAGGAATGTGTGCTGAGTACACTACCAACTCCTTATATCACTATGGGCATCATAAAAAATACACCAACAATACAGCAATTTCATATGAAGCATTTAAACAACTATACTTATGTGGAAGATACTTTGCAGAAAGCTATTGATGGAAGCTTTTAGGCAATTTTACTATCATATGGATTCTTAATTTTTGGTATTATTCTTGAATCAGACTAAAATTAGGATTTTAAAAATAATCTGATAATGCTGTTTTTGATAAATATCTAAAAAATATGTAAGAACTACATTGTACAGAATCAGCTCCGTCATTCAAGACTAAAACCAAATATATTCAGATGAGTAAATGAAACATAACTTCACTTCATGATCATAAATTGAAATGAATGGTAAACATTATATTATTTATCTATTATTCAAAGAGAAATAATATAACTAAATTAAGAAAAATAATTTATTATGGTATAAAAAAGAAAAAGAAGTTACCTCAAATTCAGAATGCATGCATATCCACTTTTAGCAAAATGAAAATCTATGCACAATTGTATTGTGCACATAGTATAATATATATTTGCCTATTACAGATTACTGATAAGGCAGCAAACTGGCAGAAACATTAGCATGCCAAAGGTGGTGAGCTGGCAGAATCGTTAGCACATCAGCCAAAATGCCAAATGGTATTTCATCTGCTGCTATAGTCTGAATTCAAATTCTGTCGAGGTCAACTTAGCCTTTCATCCTTTCGGAGTCGATAAATTAAGTACAGGTCATAAGAAACATTAGCATGCAGGACAAAATGCTTAGTGGTATTTTGTCTATCTTTATGTTCTGAGTTCAAATTCCGCCAATGTCAATTTTGTCTTTCATCCTTTTGGGGTCGATAAATTAAGTACCAGTTGTGTACTGGGGTCAATCTAATCGACTGTCTCTATGTTTAGCCTCTTGTAGGCAATAAAGAAATTGATATTACAGATTACTCAGATGAGTAATCACCTGAAGTATTGTGCTGTTGTTATTAATTTGCCAAGACTTTACATACATAGATCAATGTTTTATCTCTAAATATTATCGCTTAACTCCCAATGTGCATTTGCCATATGATTAATTAAATTACATCGTTTCTGATCTAAGTATTCACTTTATGGCATCATTTAACTCATGCTCTCTCAGAAAAATATTACTTTTTTTTTTTCACCCTAAAAACAACACAGAAATAATCAAAATGGAACATCATACTTTGGCTGCATACATATGTATATACATTGATTTGTCACATGTATCTCCCATGCATCTATCCATGTATAAATTCCATACTGCTAAATGATGGATAAAGCTAAAGAGCAACAGTTATATATTTACAGCAGTACTATATTTTTTGTTGGTAGTTGTATTTAGCATGTGAATACTAACTTCTGGAAGATACACTTTCATTCCAAACACCAACAGATTGTTTTACCAAATAAGTATGCAGCTGTTAAAGTTAAGACTTTTTATTTCAATGCTGCTACAATAAGCAAGAGAACATCAAAGATGATAGAAGAAGAGTGTCAAGAAAATTGAATCCGCAATAGACAGAGGATCAAAAGATACAACAGGAAAAAAAAACGAAAAGATTTATGTTATATAGAAAGTGTATGTGTTGTAGAATATAAGAGAGATGTACCATAATATACACACAAAAAGGCATAAATAATGAACACCGAGAAAAAAAATTCTGTGAAATAGAAGAGAATAGAAGCATACAATACGATGAAGTAAAATGAACAAGTAACAAAATGAAATCTTTGAAAAACATGAGAAACACCGAACAAGAGAAAAATAAAAATACGAATGAAGAAATACAAGATTAGATGAGAAACAAAAAGAAAGAAAGCCAATGAGAACCAAAGGAGACCACAACATTTCTAAAATACATATATGGTTCAGTAATTTTATATATTGGTGAGCTGAACATTGTATGTCGATACTATGGAACAATAAGAGTCCCAAAGATACTTCCTCAATTCCAACAGCAATTCATTTGTATTTTTAACCCATACATGCAGACCAAAATGTGCAGAAATTACTAGGAGCTTCCATCTATGAGAAACGGCTGAAAGCAGGCTTGATGTGATGGTGCATGTCAATAAAACTCAAATTCCTCTTTGTGAACTTTAATGAGTTAATGGTAGACATTGAGAGAAGACAATCACTAGATATATTAGTTGTTCATGCACAGATTACTAAATTGACAAAGGGAAGGGGACTTTCATATAGCCACTTACTCATAATAATAGGTGATCAAGATAAATTTAAAACAAGACAACAAACAGAAGCTTTGTTTCAACTGAGATTCCATCATATGATAATCTACAGCTTTGAGAATTAATCAAAACACTAGCAACACATGGTCCATGCAGAGCAAAAATCCCAAATTCAGTTTGCGTGGAAGACAGACAAAAAATTTTAGAAAGAAATGGTTGAAATACTTATGATTATCTTGATTACAAACAAAAATAAGTAATAGAGATACTGATCAAGTGGAAGATTAGCATGTCTGCAAATGATTTGTTGTACCTTCCAGCGAGTACCTTTTGAAAAAATATCTAGCCCACCTAAACCCCAAACTGTGTACAAAGAACATGGTTGTGATTTGGTAGAAGTCAACAGCAGGCCAATTATTATTCATAATGAAAGAAAAGACAGACAAATGAATCAACACCAAGAAATAAAAGCATTTTTATCATACAGATACATGGTGATTAAATATTTAAAAAAAAGGTGATATTTCCATTGCAGTTGCTGAATTTTATTATATCAGGAAATTTTTGAGCAAGAAAATGAACAAGTGGCTGTGTGGTAAATAGCTTGCTTGCCAACCACATGGCTCTAGGTTCAGTCTCACTGCATAGTACCTGGAGGCAGGTATCTTCTACTATAGCATTGGGCTGTCCAAAGCCTTGTGAGTAGATTCTGTAGACAGAAACAAAAAGAAGCCCCACGTGTATGTGTGTGTAGGGGCAGTTGTGTGTCTATATTTGTCCCTGAGCATTGCTTGACAACTGATGCTGGTGTGTTTACATCTCCATCACTTAGCAGTTTTACAAAAGAGACTGATAAAATAAGTACTAGACTTACAAAGAATAAGTCCTGAAGTTAATTTGTTTGATTAAAGGTGGTCTCCAGCATGGCCACAGTCAACTGACTGAAACCCATAAAAGAATAAGTGTCAAACCAAGTCAACAGTTTAACTGAAAGAGAGATGGATTATTACAAAAAATGAAGTTCAATTTGATGATAGAATTGCATGTATGTTTGACAGCAACAGAGACAACAAAGAATTTTAAGGATTTGGTAGCAATGATAATGCAGGTGGTGAATGAACAAAAGATAATTCTTTAGTTTTGCAAAGGCATGTAGCTTCTACAGAACCAATGCCATGGTAGAATGCAAATAGTATACTCTGTAAAGGAGCTAGTGATAAGACACCAAACCAAACTGAAATAAACAAGCAAAACCTAGTTTCTGACCCATTTAGAAAAGTAGTCACTCAAAATTAAAACTGATTCAGACCACAATGATCCATCCAACCCATACCAGTATAAAAAGGAGATGGATGATGATGATAACTGACTATACATTGTCCATAAATTCATAAAAATCACTGTGTGAATATTACAAAACCGTTTTTAATAAAGTTCGTTAAAATCAATTCATAAATGTTTGTTTCATTCTAATACTATCTAATCAATTTTATGCATACACATCTTCCAAGTGTGCCAAACTTGTGCAAGCCATTAGATGTTGCATATATTGTCAGTCAACCAGGAGCCATGATTTAAATGTACTGGTTAGTCTGTTTGCTCTAGAAATAGATGATATAAACATATTGCTATGTTATTCATGGTTCCAGGACTTTGCCAGACTGCGTTGGCATTGATTGGGATTATTTCAACTAAACATTTTTTTATTTAAATATGTTTATTATTTAAATGCAGTCACAGATAAAGCTGCAAATAATATCACGAAAAACAATACGTGACATATGCTTAGGTCAAAGGCAGGAATGAAAATATCATTAGAAGAGAAGCACAGTTTTACTGTTCTGACATATATAAACATATGTTTAGTTATTTAACCTGTTATTCAAGCTCATCAGAAATTAACAGCTTTTTCATAAATCAAATAGATTTTAAATAAACACTGGTATGTAATATATCAATGATTTCAAATGTGATATACTTGATTATACAGTACCCATATCAGTGGTAAACTATAAAAAGAGAATAAAATTGCTTCTGTCCACAGACCTGAATGGCACCTTGGACAAGTGCTAGCAATTTCTTAGCATCCCATGCCAGATATGAGGAAGAGGACAGTGGCAGTGAGATATTGGATAACTGATATGGTTGGGAGTCCTAGATCAACAGTTTAAAGGTTATTGCAGCCAAGCAGAAGATCTGCACCATCAGATAACAGTTAGCACCAACTGCAGAGTAGCTCTATCATCAATCATGCTTGTTGCAATCTTGTATATCTCTGGAGGCCCAGAGAAGCAGTCAATAGTGGAGGAGTGATGCCAACTGTCTTACTGTCTGAAACATTATTTTTTTCCAGATAAGTGAAAAGCTCTCTAGTGATAGAGTGAATGTGACAATAGTAGGTGTAAATAACTGGAAGCTACTAGAAAGAGTTCTGCACATAAGCAGCTTAGTCCCAACGGTCAGTCATGATGAATCTCAAGTACCAGCAGGCTAAGGCAGCAATGTGAGTGTCCAGGCAGCCCTTTCCAAAAAACATTGCCTGCTTCAACACTGCCTGAAACCAAAAGAAACCTGGGGAAAGAGAGATAAGAGAAAACAACAATGCTTGATTATAACTGGACTTTATATTTGAAAATTTACTTAAGACATACACTTTGGAATATCTATAACTAGCTAAACTTAAATAAAATTAGTTTAAAGGAATTCTAATTGATTTAATTTTATTTTTATTGTTTTTTTTTCTGTCAAATAAAAAATATCTTGAAAATTAGTAGACAGTCCAATCACAAAACATTAAATAAATACATGTATCCTTGAAACTAATATATACTTAATTTATTAGGTGCAGCTATCGCCTTGTGGTTAAGAAATTTGCTTCTAGCCACATGGTTCAGTCCTACTACATGGAACTTTGAGCAAGTGTTGTCTACTGTAGCCCCACATCAAACCTTCGTAGTGGATTTAGTAGATTGAAAACAAGAGAAGCCTATCACATGTGCATGCTTGTGTCTCTTTAGTCTTGACATACAAGAACAGGCAAGGAGAGGGGGTCCAGTCGATTAGATCAACCTCAGTATGCAACTGGTACTTAATTTATCAACCCTGAATGATTGAAAGGCGAAGTCAAGCAGGATTTGAAATCAGAATGTAAAAACAGATGAAATACCACTAAGTATTTTGTCCAGTGTGCTAACAATTCTGCCAGCTTACCACCTTAAATGTCATGCAATCAGTGTCATTTGTTTTCAATATTCACTAAAAACATGTCTAGCCAGAGGAAAATGCTACTTGAATTAGAAGCAGTTGAGTGTTGGTGACAGGAAGGATATCTAGCCACAGAAAATTGTCATCAGTGAGTATGGAAAAATGGATGTTAAAGCAATGATGATGAGGATTTTATAGTGATGATAAACACATCATCTATCCTGTGCAATTTCCACAAGTCAAATTAGTAGAAAGAATAGATTTAGCATAAAGAGATCATTTTCTAATTGCAGAAGACTTATAAAATACCAACTGAAAGATGACAAGTCTAGTAAATATTAAAAGGAAAAAACATACATATAGCTTCAAACTATGAATAAAACTAAATCTTTGTATATTCAAGACAGTCAACATTTATAAAATGGAGACTAGATTGACAGATATGAGAAGAATAGAGAAACAACAGAGAATAATTTGAAATCTAATATTCCAAACTAAAAAGACTACAAAAAGCTATGAGAATGGCAAAATTAGCCATGAGCTAATCAACTCATATCAAAACAGAGTATAATAGAAATAAAGACAAGATTCAGTATCACCTAATATATTAAGAACCAATTTTAATTCAACTAATGCAAATAGCATCACAAGAAAGCCTAAAGCATCTTTAAATATATGATAATGATGGAAAGGAATTTTATCTAAGTCCTTCATCATCATCATCATCATCATCATTTAGCGTCCGTTTTCCATGCAAGCATGGGTTAGACGTTTTCGACAGGAGCCAGAAGGCCGGGTGGCCACACCAGCCCCTGTCTGGTTTGGCAAGATTTCTACAGCTGGATGCCCTTCCTAACGCCAACCACTCCTTATTTAACCAAAAAAGATTACTTGAACTTCACCTAATGTAAAACAAAAGAATATAACCTGTAAAATGGCTGGGAAACACAAGACTCAAAACTGAAACCAAAAGACTTCTGTTCATGATAAAAGACCAAAACCTTCCGATTAGAAACTACAAAACAATAATAATAACACAATCTATATAATAACTGCAGGGTTTGTGGAGGACCTCAAAAGACAATCAATCCTATTGTTTGTTTGTTTCTTAGTCTTAGCTAAAACAAAGCATATAAACAATATACAAAGAAAACTATGTGAATATTGTAGAATGCTCAAAATAATGAGAAGGTACGAGCATCCACTACAAAATTATTCTGAGAATAATGTATTTATACTCTAAGAAATACTGGTTCACATGAGGAAATTAAAGTAGACACCCCTCACATTGTTGGCAAATATGGAGCAGCAGACAAAGACAATAGTGTATCCTAATCAATCAATCAGTCAACTTCTAACAATACACCTTCAAAAGAAAAGCAAAAAAAAAAGGAAACCCAAACTATCCAAATATAAAATTCTTGAAATAGAGATACCCAGTGGATGTCCAAGGTAAAAACAAACAATCTCCACAATAACAATTGTAGAAATGATTAAATGAGATGCTAATACACACCAAAGTGTTATTTAAATATAGTCAACATTCAGGAGATAACAATATAAGACATTGCACACATTCTATATATCCAATATAATGATAAAGCAAGATACTACACTTACACCTATGGCACATAATTCGAGTTTGGTTATGTAATGAAAGTTACAATCACAATAAGATTACTGGAATCATAATAATAACATTAGTTTGTAATTTAAGCACAAGGCCAGCGATTTTGAGAGGAAGGGGAAATTCAATTATATATCTCTATATTCAACTGATACACTAATTTATTGACTCTGTAAGGATGAAAGGGAAAAACTCAATCACAACAGAATTTGAACTTAGGAAGTAATGAATCAGAAGAAATACCACCAAGCATTTTCCCAATACTCTAACAGTTCTGCCAGTTCAGTACCTTTATTTCTAATTTCGATACGAGGCCTGAAATTATGAGAGGAGAGGGTTAGTCAATTACATTGACCCTGATATTTGAAAGATACTTATTTTTTTTGGACTTGGAAAAGACGAAAGGTAAAGCTGATACCAGCAGAATTTTAATTCGGAATATAAAGAGTTCAAAGAAATACTGCAAAACCGGTTTTTTCAATGTTTTAACATTTCTGCTTAGCTCACCACCTTAATTAATAACGACAATAATTTCTGATATTGGCCACACAGTTTTGGGTGTGATAAATTTTATTAAATCAGTCAAAGTAACTGATAGATGTGACTGTTTTTATCAACCTGTAAAGGACAAAAGGATAACTTGATTTGATCTCTAAACATCAATGATCCTGACCAAATACCACAGAATATTTTTTCTGCCATTGTTCTAATGATTTTGCCAAAAACTGTTCAAGAATAATAACAATGAGTTTAGAAAGAAGTTTTGGCTTAAAATAAAACTGGCCCCAATACAGCCTGGAATTGTTATTGAAATGACAGTTTAAAGGTACCAGAATTTGTCTTTTACTTTATTAGTATTAGTGTGATTTGTAAACAATAGTGTCACTGGTCACAAATTTCCAACTGAACAATCACTACTTTATTTACTTTATTTGACGGATATTTGTCCTCATCTTGTTTGTTGTTGACAACGTTTTGGCTGATATACCCTCCAGCCTTCATCAGGTGTCTTGGGGGAAATTTTGAACCTGGGTTCTCATTCCTAAGGATGGCATAATTACACTAAATTACAATATTTACAATTAATTACAATACTAACAATTCTAGCAGTAAGTTGGATTTGAACTTGCAATCTTGTGTGTCAGTTGCCTGCGCTCTTTACCACTATGCCATGTGCCCGTAGGCACAAAATTTCCCCAAGAGATGAAGGCTGGAGGGTATATCAACCGAAACGTTGTGTCAACAACAAACAAGAGGAGGACAAATATCCGTCAAATAAAGTAAATAAAGTACGTAATTCCTCACCTCTTCAATATAGAACTGAACAATCACTAATTCAAAAGAATAAATATTGCAAAGGACTTTCATTGAAAAGCCTCCCTACCCAAAAAATTTTCTTGGTGTTCATAGACATTGTAGGTGCAGGAGTGATTGTGTGGTAGTGCCTTGTCTACCGGTCACATGGTCCTGGGTTCAGTCTCACTGCATGGCACCTTGAGCAAGTGTCT
>JACXVO010029760.1:1675973-1686358 GCA_015501135.1 Hapalochlaena maculosa
TATATATATATATATATATATATCGTTGTAGTTATGCAATAATGTTATAAATCCAAAACTTTACTTTCCAAGGAACGAAAATTTAGTTTCACCATTCCCGAACATAAAGTTTGACAATTTGGGATATACCGGAACGATACTATATTTTGAGCAACGGAACAGGCTATTGTAATCAAAATTTCGCCCAAACTTTTGCAGTTGATTAATTGGACAGAAAAGTCTGAAAACTGCTGCATTAGCATATATGTATACACACTGACGAAAGACACCTGTTGTTTCTGCAGTCATTTTCTAATTTTTCCGTGTATACATGTTTTTTCATCTGTATCCTTTCCTTAGCTTTTCCTCTGAAGTGACCTATGAGCTTGCACTGTGTTTCTTTGGAAGCAAGCAGATTGCACCGCCTCAAGTTTAACTGCTTGAATTGTTTTATGACCATTGTCACTTGACTGAAGAAGGAAGGATTCAAATGACTGTCTTTTGGTGGCCTGTCCATCTTTTTGTTTTTTATTGTATCCTTATAGGTAACGTCTTTCTGTTCATTTGTTTTGTTGTCCTCTGTTTTATTTTTGGGCTCGGACTTATTATTTTATTTTATATATATATATGTGTGTGTGTGTGTGAGTGTGCTTTTGTGTGTAGCGTTGTAGCTCGCTTGAATCATAGTATCCTACAAGTAGAAAATAACGAAAGCTTCTAACAGTGCAAGAAGCTTTCCGGAAATGTTTATATTTCAACCAGAAATGCCCATAATCGTTCTCATTTTCTTCTTACGGTGAACGGCATCATAGTTTTAAATTTTAACCTACTATAACTGAGACAAGCAGTCTAATGAGCAGGTCGCAGAGAGTGTAACAAAAGACTTTATCGTATAAACACACCCTAAAAACCACAGCCTACTAATAGAAATAAAGTAATATTTGTGAAACTTAATCTTGTGCGTGTGTTTCATAGTTAGCTTTATGAATTTTTCAAATTACAACTTCATTTTCTTCTTTTACCATTTCATCATCCCTTTCTGAAACTAATGTGCCACGCTCTTCCTCTTCTTTTTTCTCTGAATTCCTTCAGTCTGTAATATTGTAATCTAATCATTTATAGGAATTACCGTCGTCTGATCCAAGAGTTGTTGGCTGGAACCGTTAACGCGTCCGTTCTAATCCTATATCTTCATTTTTTTCACAAAATCTCATTCATTTGCCTCACTTCTTAGTCTACATTCAATCAGTAACCACCTTTCCTTTCCATTTTTCTGTCACGTCACTTTTGGTTTCAACTCTGAACAATGACCTAATGACGACCTACCGGAACTTTAGTCACTCTTTGCCAAGAGTGCACGATGCCTTCATTGTTAACAGTTCCTTTGACGCAGTTACGTTTATTCCTTGAACATTAAATCGCGCAGTTTGACGTAGAAATCCTTTATTCGTTTCTGTTGTTGTATTACTTGCTGACCAAAAGAGTATGCACCTTTCTTAATGTACATTCCGTTCGATTTCCCTTGATTCCTATCAGTTCATCCGAACTGTTTCAGTTCATGCCTTTTTCCTTGAAGGATATGCAACTACCGTCCTCTTCACCAAGTGCGCTTCCCGGATTTCTCGCTTGGCGGATTTAGCGCGCTAAATACACCAAGCATTCACAATAATTGGAAGCTCACTAGACACCGGCAAATACAACATATAAATGTCATGATCTCCATACCCACCAATCTCTTCTTTGAAGATATTTACGCCGATTTTTTCATCAACATTATTACCAATCTAGTTATAATAGATTCTCTTACAATCCTCATCACTACTCCTACCAATGTCATATTATAATGACTTTTATTTGCACCACCACCTCTCCTATTACTACCACTACCAACGTCACTATTACTATCACTGTTTTCATCATCTTTACCATAATTTTTTTTAAGATTTCCGGTATAAGTAGCAGGGTTGGGATTAGACATGTTCATCGCTGAAACGCAAGCGAGTGCTCAACATTGGGGTTATGAGTAAACCAAAATAGAAATATAACTTATCATCAGAAATTTCTTGCGGAAAATAAAATAATTGGAAATACCTACACTTATTCTTTTTATTCTCCATGAAATAAACAAACGATTTGACCTAGTCCATAAGGTCCTGCATACGATACCTTTGATCCGAATTGCGACCAGAGAGAAAAACACAATATAAGTAACATTGAAATGAGACAGAGAGAGCTAACATGACTTCCAACGATGAAAAGAAAGGAAGAATGGACGTAACAAAATTTAGACTCAAATCCAATCTAAACACCGCTGAGATGATGGCAGACAAGCTGCTACTTTCCAACAATGGAAATATAAGCAAGACGCAGCAGGAATGTGACGAGCTAACTGTAATTTATTGAGAAACGCTTGACTTCGCGAACGAAGGAGGCTGTCCACGTTGACTGCAAGCACACTGCAGGATGACTAGGCCGATGTGGGAGAGGCAAGTTCGGCCCCCAGCAAATGCAGCCAAAAATCTGGTCTGGCATGTTTGCTGGGGCCACCTGATCCTTCCTCCTGTGGCGCTTTTTCTTCCGGTTGGCCTTACGGATTTCCTCAAAGTTGGCGACGGCATGGTGGACGGTATAGCGAGAAAATGTATTTTTAACATTATTCTACATGCAAAAATGCTTAATAAATAATTTTATCTCGTCTTGTAATTACTACATACCACATACCATTAGTCCAAACTATTATTGTTGTTGTTTCATTTGTTTTTGTTTTTATTATAATTTTTTTCCATTAATATTTTTGCTCTTATTATTATTCAAAGATTTCGGTAAATTTTATTTTCTTCTGTCGTCAATTCAAGCTTCCCTAAAATATTGATCTTGTCTTCATAACATTTACTTTGCCAAATAATCAACATTTTATAAATATTTCGTCTTTTCTTTACTTCAGGATGAAAAGGATCAGATTATAACAACTAACTGCTGGATTAATCAAGTAAGTGTGTCATTATTTATTTCTATTTATTTGTTTATTTGTTTATTTCGTTTTGTTGTTCTGGGAACCTTTATTATCCGTTTATTCTTACTGATGCACACAGAAATCGATAGTAATATGCACTATCGATCCGTTTCGAAAATGAAGCATCTCTCATTTTGCGTGCAACATGGGATCAATGAAATGCAACAATATATTTTTTTCTAAACCCACATCTCTTTTTGCCCTTCGTATTCCAATACAACGCTGATTTTGCAAGTATAAGAAAAGTGCAGGTAGTAACCCACTGAGCGACATATGCTTATATAAATGCTCTATATCTATAAAACGTAGAAGAAAGAATACATTGATTCGAATTTTTCTGAATTGGAATTATCTTCTCAATAATAAAAGCAGATCATAACATAAAAGCGATTTATGAAATACTTCTGTAAAGTCATTAGTTTCTTAATACGCAATCGGTATTGCAAGAAAATGGCTTGCATTTTATAAATATTGGCTTATAACTTTAAAGTTTATTAGTCCCAGACGTTCAATTCACTATCGGAATATTTGTAGATAAACATGAAATATCTTAAAAGAGTAATGATAAAAGTGACTTTGCTGTATACGTCTAATGCAACACAACTCTGCAGACGTTGTTGTATAAAACTGATCTTGCTTTTATATTCATATATTTACAAAGTTGCATGCGAATCTATGTTTCTCGTTTCATTCATACGATGCGCATTTTAGATTATGTGTGAGGTTAAACAATAATCTATTAAATTAATAATATTAAGATGCTCTGATAGAAATTAGATGAAAAATAATCTCTTGCACGGTAAACGTGTGAAGTAAATATAAATTATGTCTAAAAAGAAAAGATGTACCAATTTCCATTAACTGTGTAGTAAAATATTCCTAATCAGAGAAGAGTACAATAATCATAATTCATATTGAATTATTAAATGTCATATGTAGAAATAATGATAACTGCAAATTTTAGCATGTGTCCAGCAATTTCGCGGTAGGGGTAAGTTGATTACATCGACTCCAATGCTCATCCTGTACTTTATTCAACGACCACAAAAGCATGGAAGGCAAAGGGAAACTCGGAGAAATTGGAACTCAAAACATGAAGATTGAGGAAATATTGCAGGGATTAAAAAGAATAGAGTAAAATGTTGGCTAAGTTGTCATAAGGAGACAATGCAAAACGCTTAGGGTCGTTTCCTTCGTCTGCAGGATATGAGTTCCAATTCTGCCCAGTTTAGTTTTTCCTTTCATCCTTTTAGGTTCAAAACGTACATAACAGTTATACACTAATCGAATTTGCTCCTCCACCAAACCTGCTGGCCTTGAGGGAAAGTTTGAAACCAATATCAATAGACTCGAGATTTGTTACGTTTTGTGTGAGATATGTGATATAACTTGCCACGTCAGTGCGGGTACTTAATTCTATTTAATTGAATCCATTACTAATATTAGTTGAAAAATCGAATGCACAATATCTGTCGTTGAGCAATGTCCATTATTTCACTTTTTGCTTAAGTGAGAGGAAGCCCAGGAAGATAGGAAAGATATGTACATTATAAATATTGATTTACTCAGATCGGTTACAACTTCAGTTTTTTAGTTTCATGTTTAGAAATTATAGTACTTAGAGGAAGATGACCTACATGGCTTCATAATTTTACCCCCGTATTTGGTCAACAACGTGTAGTTACGTCATTTAGATCCAAGGAATGTCGGATACAAACCAGTACCACGTGACTGTGAAGCAAGGTCATTGATCGCAATGCTTGGTTTATATTTGTGTACGGATTGTATCTTTACAATCCTACTACTGCTGCTGATATTACAGCTGCTGCTACTGTTGCTGTACCTTTAGCGCTAACGCTGCTGCAAATGTCGCTTCTGCTACTACTTCTGCAACCGTTGTTGTTGGTGCAGCAATTGCAGCTGCTGTTGCTGCTTTCTCTTTCAAGGAAATGCGATGCGTTTCAGCTATGACAACGTGCTCGACCAAACAATTCTGTTATCATTACCAAACTTCACGTACAGGGTTTCATACTCATGCTAGCATTAGCTCAATAACTTTTCCAATCCTAGAACGTTATGCACACCTGGGTAAAATCAGTTGGCATGCGCGTAATTTCTCATTGAGAACCACTCATCCTCAGATATTTGCCATAATTTCCTCATTTGTTTATTTTTAATGATAATATTTCCCTGTACTTATGTCAATGCAACAGAAAAACTGTCAAAAGATATTAAAGGTGAATGTTTTTTGTATATAGTTCCTCACTCATGAGAATCCATCTTACTTCGATTTTATCTTTTTTTATCTAAATATCACGCTCCACTACAAGCCAACACAGCGTATAAGTTACCTCCATTTTTACTTCCTGCAGATTATAAATGTAGCTATATATTGATAACATGATGCGTTTCAAGAAATTTGCGGCGTAATCCCTTACCATTATACAAAATATGCTGATAAAAGTCACTGCAAACACCATTTTCTAATCCTTAAAAGCTACGTTACAATTATTTACGAGAAACCACTAACAGATTAGTGTAATTGTAAAATCCATGCTCTGTGTAACTTTTCTAACTATTATAATACATCAATTAAATCTGATCGCTTTGTCCATCATTGATTTTCTCGTAATATACATCGCATTTAAAGCCACTATTCTTTTCTAAATATTAATGGGTTCCTTCCATCTGAATATGCATTTCCTATCGTTTAAATTTTGTGGATGTTTTTTATTCATTAACCTTATTCACTCCATCATGTTTTCCTTTCTTTTCGATCTTTGTCATTAAACTACAAGTATTAATACCACTTTTTACAAAGCTAATAATTTACAGTTTACTCCTCTCATACCAAACGTAAAGTCAGACGGTTCGTGAAATTATAAGCGTTATTTTTAAACGTAATTTAATATCTAATTACACGTCTTAAAAATGGAAAACGAGTAGTCTTTTCTTTGCACATTAAAAATTTATTGGATATTCTTCCGAAATTTAACTAAAATGAAAACACTGCCTTTTAATCAATTTTTGTGGTGATTACTGATAATAACATAGTTATGTAATGACAAGCATACTTGGAAACTGAATATTATTCATTATTGCGAAGCTAAATACAATATGTTGCCTTCAGTAGAATATGAGACATCAATTAATATATAAGCATCTACACAAGATAAATCAATTACATTTTATATCCAAGAAAATTACACAGTAATTTCATCAATTTATATTATATAATTGACTAATCATATTCAAAACAGCATGTGCATATGGTGGGCATTCTTACTGTATGGCTGTCTTCCAAATAAAAATTAATATCCCCGAACGTTCTGATAAAGCACTGGTCTGCTTCAGTGGTTAATGGATGTTTAATAATTTACTATGCAGAATTGGAAAACAGTGAATTGGAGAACATAAAGGAGATAAATGGGTTGCTTACCGATGTAGAAATCTATGCATATTGTTTGATCTATACCAAGGAGAAATCCAAATATTTCTTAGCTGCATGAAGTGAAATAATATTTTATATGTTCTTCTTTTGAACAAGGTTTTGTTTATGTTAATAGCGTGGAGCAATATGTTCAGATAACTGATAGTATCTAGGGTCTCTAGCTTCAAACTATCTTTTTTTCTTTTATTCATTTTTCTTATCGTGTTTTAAACCACACAAATAATATCAATGTAACTACTATACAAATACACATTAGTGAACCTTCACATTGCAGTGTAGCAAAAGATTCGTTACTTATCTCTTAGTTGTGTTATTGATGTTCTAAGCTCATTGAATTCTGTTTTGGATTCCACACCCAACTTCAATCGTTTCTTGTCTTTAGGAGCGGAAACATTTCCAACTTGCTCTTATATAAACATAATTTTATCATCTTATGTTTCAAGTTGTGAAAAGCTAAATAACTATCCATGTATGACATAACTGAATATGTGTTAATAGAAGGAAACCATAAACTTCATTAAAATTTCAAGAATTCATCACATACAGAAGATGTCTATCATGATCTTCATCGTTTATAATTTGTGGAACACATCAAGTGTTTGTCCTCTTGGAAAAATAATTAAGTGCACTTTGAAACATGTTCAATGTACGTTTGAATAACACAACGATATACATGGCTGACAAAATGTTCATGCTTAACAAAAATAAAAATTTTAAATGTTAATAATAGTGATCACTGCTAAACATTCCTTGCCAGCGTTTAGTGTTCATAAGAATACTCCAGTATTTGCTAAATGTTAAATCAAAAGGATTCAAATTACGAAGATATTGTGTAGAGTCACAAGTTTGCAATAATCGTAAAGTATCCTAGCATTCAAAGAAGAAACCTTCATGTCACACTGTCTGAAGCCAACTTTTAGCCAATTCTTTGATACCACGCTCATACCAGTTCTTGTACATTGAAGTTCAGAGACTTCCACGTTGGGGAAGCATTACGAGATTAAGAAATGCTCGCTTTCTATTAACCTATGTTGGGATCTTTAGCTTCACAAATGCATAAATCTTCTTCAGCTGTTCTGTGTACAAGTTGCCATCGAAAATTTGAAAATTCAGAAAGAACAACGAGTGAATTATTCCCTCATAATTCTACCAGACGCAGACCATCACGGTCACTTCAGAAAAACGTTATGTCTGGTGACAGGTTCCGGAAGCTGCTTCTTACTTAACCATCGTTTACGTATGAACATTAGGACTGCGAGAAGATAACGATTGGGTTATTGCTCTTACTCTTCGTAGGCTCAATACTTGCGTTCATAAGGTTTTATTAACTAAGAGGTGGTGGACATTTATGTGAGCATGTTCTCCGCCTCAGAGATTAAGAACTGGTTTCAACGTTAAATCAAAGAAACGAAGGAAAGGAGACTTCAGAGGGTGCAATATGATGGTCGCAACTTTGGAAGAAAGGTTGATTTTCTTCTTACTTGACGATTAATGCAAACAGGTGGCAAAATATTGCAAAACATTTGAAACAACGCAATAGTTCCATGCTAAACGATTTTAAGTGCAATTTGAATTATATCTTAGAACCTCCAGTACCGGTAAACTTGGTCTAGTTAAAGGATGCGTTTATATACTATAAAAGGCACAGAGGCTGTTGCGTGGTAAGTGATTTGCTTACCAACCATATGCTACCGGGTTCAATTCTACTGTGTGGTACCTTTGAAAAGTGTCTTCTAATATAGCGAAGGGCCGACCAAAATCATGTGAGTAGATTTGGTAGACGGAAAATACAAGAAGCCCGTCGTATATAAATATGCCTCTGTGTTTCAGTGTGCCTGTATTTATCCCGATCATTATCGCTTGACAATCGATGCGTTTGCGTCTAATTCCTGCAAAAGAGACTGATAAAATATATACCAGGCTTACAATGACTAAGTCCTGGGGTGGATTCATTCGACTAAAACTCTGGTGTTCCAGCATAGTTGCAGTCAAATGACTGAAACAAATAAACGAATAACAGAATGAAAAAAACAGTTATTCTAGAAGGAAGGTTCCAAGCATATTGATTACTGCGGAACGGGAATTTTGGATACACCAAGAGAGATGTGAAATAGAATAATTCCTGGATTAAAACTGCGTGAGTGATGATGGCATAAGACCAGCGAACAACTGGTGACCGATAAAATAAGTACTGGGCTTACAAAAAAGAATAAGTTCTGTGGTTGTTGTGTTCGACGAAAGGTAGTACTCCAGCCTGGCTGTAGTCAAAATGACTGAAACACGTAAAATAATTGCCAGAAGAGATCATCGAAAATAAAGAGTTCCATAATTTGTAGCAATTGTTTTATCTGTATACGGTCCTCACTCAATTTAATATGGGTTTCTAGCGGGGTTTTTTGATGGGTTGCAATTCATTTTTTCTTGCTTTTAAACAGGCCGTTTAGTTTTCACTTAACTCTTAGCAAATCATGTCCCAGACATTGTGTTCTTTAGTATTTCACTTGAAGTGATAATTTCCAGCATCAGTGTCAGTACGGAAGCAGTATCCCTTGGAAGATTTTCATCTTGATTATCACTCCTACTAGCACTTTTTCCCTGCTGTCAATTCTGTTCTCCAGTAAATCATGCTGTTCCACATAAGGATTTTCACTTTCTCTACTACTTCATACGTATTCATTGTTATTATACATGTGTGTGAATACTGTATACTTGCAATAGCAATCCCAAATCATGTTCAGGCTTGTATGTTTTCACGATTGATTTTGATAATTAGAATATCATTTAAAATCTGATCCTATGTTCCCCGGTTCCTCTTTTGATATCATTTCCGCTCATAGGGACCAACTCCACTTTTTGACGTCTTTCTACAGTTCATCCTCACTTTCAACGTTAGCGGAAGGTATGAAGGTATGCTATTGAGCAAATGTTGGATGCAACCTTTCCCCTATCAAAATCTTTGCTGCATGACAATGTCCTTCCCTTTGTCATGGAGCTAGTTACTGGGTTTTTCTGCAAGCACTCATCCAGTTGCCGTTATCCTTTCATAGAGCCCTGTCAAATTATTGATTCAATAACCTTGGACGCCACCCATGCTTAGGTTCTTCCAATTTTCTTAAATACTTTGCTATCATCTCTGTAGTTTTCTTTGTGTTTTAGACTTCTATATGTCTTAACCATTCTTGTATATCATGCCCCCCATTCTTGTATTTGCCCATCTAAGTGCTGAAAAAGTTTCTTCTGAATTGTTTCAAACAATTTGTTTTGCCTGAACTGCTTTATTTCCTGTTTTCCTATCTTTACAGTTTTCGGTCGATTGCGACTAAATTCTTCAAATATTAACTTTGTTTCTCACAAACCCACCCACGCTTGTATGGCTCTTTGCCTCCTGCTTGTCCACTTTCTTTTGCATTTAACTCTATAGCAAACATTGCTGCAACCCAAATATTCTTCTTCATTTCTGTTAATTTTCTCGTTTAGAATAGCTTAAGAACAGAATCAATCTTTTAGGTTTCAACCTTCAACTGACGACGTTTACTGTACCTCATATTGGTGAGTGCCTCGCCGTGGTCCTCTACAACATATCTCCATAGCCTCCTCACTATGTTTTGTAGGTCGTCATCGCAGTCTTGTGACACAGATCTTCCTATTACTTCTGGTTCGTTTGCTGTGAATGCATTTACGTTTACAGTTTGCTCTACTCCTTTGCTGCTTTTCATTTTTCTCTTCTCACAGGACACGTTATCTGCTGCAGAAGTATTATGTCTATCATCTACTATCTTTTTTCTCTTTTATTTCTATGTCTGTCTGTTACCTATCCTTTTGCTCTTATTGCACACACCTCCTCAGCTAACCTTCGCTCAGTTGTTTCAAAGCGTCATACCTCATTCCAGTTTGTTTCATCATCATCATCTTCATCATCATCATCATCATCATCATCATCAT
>JACXVO010029760.1:2447415-2457823 GCA_015501135.1 Hapalochlaena maculosa
GTGTGTGTGTATGTGTGTGTGTGTCTGAGTGTGTGTGTTTAAGTGAAGGCGCGTGGCTCAGTGGATGGAGCGTCGAGCTTACAATCGTAAGGTTGTGAGTTCGATTCCCGGACCGGGCTGCACGTTGCGTTCTTGAGCAAGACGCTTTACTTCACGTTGCACCAGTTCACGCAGCTGTAGAAATGAGTTTCGACGTCACTGATACCAAGCTATTCTGGCCCCTATACATTTCCCTTGGATAACATTGGTGGCAGGGGGTGAAGGTGTCTGTGGAGTGCTCAACCACTTGCACACTAAATTCAGGACCAGTTGTTCCGCTGATCGTACCAGCTGGGACCCTCATCGTCGAAATCGCCGGAGTGCAACTATATATATATATATATATATATACACGATTATTTTCATCGTCCCGGCATTGCCCAAGGTACCACAGAGAAGGGCTGAACCCGAAAATATGAGGTTAGAAACAAGCTTCATAGCGCACAAACACACCTTCGCCTAATTTTGTTGGCAATATATACAGATTCTTAGGGCAGTGACCAGGTAGAATAATTAGCACATCGTGCGAAATGTTTAGCGGTCTTTTGTATACCGCTACGTTCTGATTTCAACTTCGCCGAGGTCGGCTTAGCCTTTTATCCTTTGCGGACTGATTAAAGTACCAGTTGCTTATTGGGATCGATCCAGTCGACTGGATTCCTCCCCCAAAATTGCGGTCCTTGTGACTAAATTATAAAACGATTTCAAAAGTACCATTTACCCACTGGAATCAATGTAATCGATTTTATGCTTTTATCTGACCTTGTTTGTCCCATCTGCGTTTAGCTTCCTATGGGCAATGAAGAAAGAAATATATACAGCAGAGGTTAATTCGTTATTCATATAGTGTAGGATGTATACAAGGAAAATTTACATTATTTGCTTAACTTTGTCTTTCTGGAATATACATGTGTATCATTGATATTCACTCAGAATAAACCATGATTCTCAACCGAGTATAAGTTGATTGTTGAATGCCTCAGCGATTCATTATTTGCAAAACGACAGTCACTTTTTATTGGCCACAGAAGAACGGAAAGATTTCGAATTAAAAACGTAAAGTGATGTAACTCATATACGAGTAAACTTTTTCCCGAGATTTAATTAATTCCTATAATCCACTGCACTCGACCGGAGTTATATTTCAACCAAAAGTATAAAATTCGCTCTGACTTCTGCAGCCCTTCAACTCGGAACGTAAACAGCCCGAAAAACTAACCATAGGAATTTTCTCTTCTTTTTTTTTCTTTTTTTTGTACGAGGCAGCAAAATCATCGCCAATATTCTTCTTTACTCCAATCACAAGGGCCGAAATTCGAAGGAGGATGCCAGTCCATTAGATCGACTTAAGTACGCAAATGGTGCTTAATATATCGATCCCGAGAGGGTAGAAGGCTAAGTCGACCTCGGTGGAATGAGAACTAACAACGAAAAGGCAGACAAGCATTTCACATGCTTCTTCAAATCAACAGAATTATTAATGCATATAAAGTAGGCGAACTGGCAGAATCGTAAGCGCGTCTGCAGGAAATGCCAAGTGCTATGTCGTCTGCTGCTACATTCTGAGTTCGAATTCTGTCGAGGTTGAGTTAGCCTTTCATCCTTTCAGGGTCGATAAATTAAGTACCAGTCACACACTGGCTCGATCTAATCGACTAGTCCGGCTACATTGTCTGTTCTTGTTTGCCCCCATCCCTATGTTAGCCCTCTGAGGGGAATAAAGAAATACGAATCGTTAGCACGTCGAGCGAAATGTTTAGCGATATTTCGTTTGCCGTTACGTTGTGAGTTCAAATTCTGCCGAGACCAATTTAGCCTTTAATCCTTTCGGTGTCGATAAATTAAGTACCAGTTGCATACTGGATCGATCTAATCGTCTGGCCCAGCCACCTTGTCTCTCCTTGTTTGTTCCTTCTATATATAGCCCTTTATGTGTAATAAAGTGCTAAGAAATGCCAGCACACCAGACAAAGTGTTTCGTGGCGTTACCTTTCATCTTGTAGTTGTCGATAAACTAAGAACCAGCTCAGCACTGGAGTTGATGTAAAGGACTTATTTCCTCCCCCGAACATTCTGGCCCTGTGACTGAATTCGAAATTATTATCAGGCTTACGTGAAACAGCAATAGTCTTCATCAGTCATTTGCGGTGCCATAGCATTTAAGGCGAGAATCTTACGGAAAGTATCCACTATGAACAAGCAGATAGACTGTTCTCTCTACACTCACACTCACACACCTTCACTTGCTTACACATGTCCATGTGCAGAGTTACGCAGACAAGCAGATAAAATGCATCCTTGTTCTTACTTCACCAGAATAGCAAAATAGCAAATCAAATAAAAAAAATTAAGTGAACGGTAGAGAAAAACAAGGAAAACAATACTTAGAAATGTTACAATCTTACACACAGCCCCTTTATAGCTGAGATACATTAACACCATAAAAACTATGTACGATATCTGGAGAATACAAAATCTATACTGAAATACATCAACAGATGTACGCAAATATATAATAGATAATGAAGTCCTCAGAAATAGAAAAACATACAACAATAATATTCTCTGTACATAAAACAATTGAATTGATCAAGTCTTAACCCAATGAGAATATCGCATCGGAACTCACTACACACAAAGCATATCATCATTGCCAGTACAACTGATATATAGTTTATGATTGTTCCCTTAAAATAAAACGTAAATAACACAACAAACCTGAATTCAACAGAGGGATGATAAATCAATAAAGCCCATATAAACACTGGCTAAAACAACAAAACTCCAATATGATGATAACAGCTACAAAAGATCTCACTGGAAGAAAAACATCAAGAAATATAATGCGAAAATAGAATCAACGAAAACAAAAATAGACTATTGACCATGCAGCTTGTGCAGACTTATAACACAAAAGAAAAAAGGGCCAGCGAGGGCATCATTACGTAGTCTTTGGACATGTTCGAAATAACAGTCAAAGTTGACCTGAGGCAATACAAAATCAACGACAATACTAGTAACAAAAAAAGCAACGGCGAAAAGAGAGGTCATTACTGAATAGAAATGATGGATCAGCCGAAACCCCTTTCCAAACTAGAGAAACAAATGTTTTGCGAAAATAATAACCAATTATAAGACTTTCTCGTAATTCTTGCCACGAATGCAAGCCTAAATACAAGAAAACCTTCATTAAATTCAGCAGGATCAACGTTAAGCGGGTTCTAATGTAACAGTATCAGCCAAGCCTTCACGCAGGCCCACATAAATAGTTGAAAGAAAATATATTGTTCCGAACTAACAAATCCAGAACATCGTTAGGAAAACTCCAATAAAACGTTAAATAGATATGCAAATAGAAAAGCTCATAAAAGATTTATCAAGAAAATACAACATCCAGTAAAAGGGAGAGATCCTTATAGCAAAGAATAGTTATACAAAAATAAATTTTCAAACCAACGATTTATTGAATAATACGATTTGATAAATACGACTGCTTTTCCGACCAACACCGTATATTTTGAAAGAAACACTGAAGTAGTAAATCATTTCATCAATAACACTGAAAATAGTAGCTTCAGCATCAGAAGTTTGTATATAAAAGAAAAGCAAATGAAGTGAAAATGTACAGGATAATAAAGATTCCCACTATAGATTAGAAAACAAATGCCTAAGAAGTGTGTGTATTATTATTATTAAGATCATCAACGTCGTTAATGCTGGAATGCTACTGAAATGGATAAAGTTCTTCAATTTGTGATTAAAAGTAATTAGCAAATATGCAGAAAGCTACAGAAACTGGATTTGATCAATTACAACACATCCAAAATCAACTAGCGACCTGTTGACGAAACAATATTTTTTTCCAAACTAAACTTTTCAGTAAACAACAAAATAACAGGTCTATAATTTGTTTATGGAAACTATATAAATCTATTCCTCGCAATCATAATCTTCGAAACGTTTGCAGCTACCTGTAAGTTATTATTTTTGCCTTAGGAACAGCAGGAGAACTGGGAAATAATATATATAGCGAAATCATATTTATTGAGAAACCTTGTAATTATTAGAATTGGGAAGCTAAAGTAATATTATTCTACGGCTGGCATAGATTAACTAAATTTCCTCGTCATCGTTCCCCAAATATATGTAAAGGAATGTTGCAAATAAATAAAATAGCATGTATATTACCCTAGTGTATAGACACGCTATGTCAGAATAGAAAGTTTTGAATAACAATCTAAAATAAATGCAATGTAAACGAAATAGATCGCAAATATAATCAAAAGCAACATTTTTCAGAAACGCACTTTAAACCAACCTTACCTAGTTTTATAAATCAAACGCCCAATGTTTATAATTGTATTGAAAGACAGTTAACTTCATAGTATATGTTTTAGGCAAGTTGGTCATGTACTGAAGGACGTGCATAATTTATTATAATTGATTTGTGATTTTATTTTGTCTGTTTGTTTTTTGTTGAGGGGAGATAAAAACCTCGTTGTAAACTATCAGCAAATTTTGTAACAAAATCTGAACCTGTTTAATAACAACAAAAAACTAAACCATCATGTATAAAAGAAAACAACTTTCCTTAGCATGCATGGAGTCGGTAAAAAAAGTATGCTTGGATTATATGAAACTGCATGAATAAAGTGTAGTATAACATAACAAAATGTAGAAGTGGCTATATCTCCTTCAACTTCTGAATTTCTTAGTGGCACCCGAGTAAACGAATATACCACAGCTAATTTAAAAAGAGTAAAATTTATTAAAATGCAAGATATTAGATTTTATACAAGGCTGATATTCGAGCATTGCAATTGAACAATATAAATATAAATGGCTTGGATACAACATAGAAACTAATATTACAATATATTGTTTGTCCCCTCTGTGTATAGCCCCTTGTGGGTAGTAAAGAAGTTAATATTACAATATATTCCCGGTGCAGAGATATGAAAATAAGATAAGTATTGTAAATTACTATTCCAATTTTAAACTAAAACTTTAAAGTTTTGAATTAATGGAGAAATGGAGTGAAACGCCTATACATACATACGTACATACATACATACATACATACATACATACATACATATACATACATATACATACATTCATATATATATATATATATATAGAGAGAGAGAGAGAGGGAGAGATAGATAGATAGATAGATAGATAGATAGATATACAGTCGATAAATACACAGAGAAAAACAACAGAGGCAGGGCATGATATGAGTAAAAATATTATTAAGACGCTCCAGGAAGTAAAAAGAGCTTGTTTGATGTGTGTGAATATGTGTAAGGGGATGTAAGTATGTGTCTCACTGTGTCACTCTGTTGAACATTTCTTGAATGTGAGTACGTGTGTATGTGTGCGTATGTTGTATGTGTGTGCGTGTCTGAGAGAGATATCGTTGCTTGAGACACGTAGTTCGTTCGTGTTCAGTTTCGTTACTTCTTCTGTTCTTTGCGTGATCGTTAAGTTTTTAATCTCACATTTTTAATTTCAGTTTTAGTATGTTCTCGTAATATATTACGTTCTCGTTGACTATTTAATCTCTGCATTATCGAGATTATTTTATACCAACAACGAAACACTTGCAGAGACGTTTGGAGGGAAGAAAATATATGCAAAGTCACTTTAAGTAAGTTCAGTTTATATTTTCACTCAAAGAAAGTTATTTTTTTTGTTTTCCTTTCTTTTCCTTTTACAAATGAAGAGAGAAGGTGACTTGTTTACGAATCACATATTCGCTCTTTCTTCTTAGAGAGGGAAGAGGAGGCAATCACGAAAGAGAGCCAGCTAGTTGCAGCTATGCTTTCTCTCTTTCTCTCTCTTCCCCTCTCTATATGGTTGCTGTGACTTAAAATGCTGGATCACCACGTTTAGTTGAACTCATCCACCCTAGACCTTATTCTTTGTAATCCCAGTACTTAATTTATTGGTCTCTTTTGCCGAACCGCTAGGTGACAAGGACATGAAACACACCAGCATAGGTTGTTAAGCGATGCTGGGGAGACAAATACAGACACACATACACACAGAATATATATACATACGACAGGCTTCTTCCAGTTTCCGTCTACCAAATCCACCTACGAGGCTTTGGTCGGCCCGAAGCTATAGTAGAAAACACTAGCCAAAGTTGCCACGCAGTGGGACTGAACCCGAAACCATGTGGCTGGTAGGCAAACTACTTACCGCAGAGCCACTTCTGCGCCTAATTAATCAACGTAATACTTGACTGTCACTTATTTCTTTGATCATCTCGAAGGGGTCTTGAATCTTAACGCAGAGATGTCGATAGAAACGAAAGATATTTCGATTGACTGCGTTCTCCACTTTCCAAATAAAAATGGTTTATAGTAAAACATTTAGAAGCGTTGGAATATATTTCTATAATTGACTTATATTTCTCCACTCTAGATAAAGCTGACGTTCAATTCATTCTCTTGTAAAAAGCAACATCCCCCATCCCTACTGCCGAGTTATTCCTTGTTTGAGGTCTATAGCGCTAGGGAGCTAGAGATGTAATGGATTAATATGAAAAATTTGAAATCAGAACTTCAGCCCCCATCAACTTCAAAAAGTTACAGCTGAATGATCTTTGAGACTAAAGGTAGATGTGCTGCCCTTTATTTTTTCAAGTTGTATAATGCTTTTTTCTCTTACCGTATTTTATTAGTTACATAAACCACAACACGTTTCCTTGTAATCGGTTTGCATAACACGTTTTGTATGGATGTGTACTGATCATGTGGCAATACGGAAAGGACTAATAATATATTAGTTGAAAGCAAAGATTTTTATTAATATCATCTTCATCAACATCATCGTCATTGTATTATTATTATTATTATTATTATTATTATTATTATTATTATTATTATTATTATTATTATTATTATTATTATTATTATTATTATTATTATTATTATTATTATTATTATTATTATTATTATTATTATTGTTGTTGTTATTATTATCGTTATCATTATTATTATTATTATTATTATTATTATTATTATTATTATTATTAACTTCCATCGTCATTGTGTTATACGTTTTATTTATGTATTCTCCAAATTAATGAAAAATAATGGTTTCCCTTTAGCCTGTATCTATTAACTTTGTATCTAAAAACTTTGATGTCGTTGAATAATGAATACTGCTCGGCTAATAGTATTTCGACATGAATTCTCAATTCATTTCAGGAAAGATCACTAAAGTCTTGTCTAATAGATTTATCATTGTAAATCTTTTTTTTTCTTCTTGCTCAACATCAAATCAATATGATTTTCATGTGTCGTAAAATAGAATTTTAAAATGTAAAAGTAAGAAAAAATATTTTTCCATAATACTTTCGGCTAAGAAAGCAATTTTCTTTATCCTTATTATTATTATTATTATTATTATTATTATTATTGATGATGATGTTGAGTATGATGATGATGACTTAACTATCGAAGTTTTCTCTTCACTCCGTAAGTTTAAATGCAATTATTGCTTAAATTTTTAGCGACTTCATTGTGATTGCTTTCGATATTAGTATGAAAACTTGTTCAGAAATTAAATAAAATATATTTAAAATTTATATTATCAAAAATTATATTCATAGAAGGCAATATTTTTGCTAGAACCAGAAAGTGAGATCATTTAATGATAGTTTCTAAGAACCACTTCAAAATGTTATTTCTCCTACAGAAACTAAATTCATATTCTAGTAACAATAATTCCTGCCATCAATATTGCAACTACAGAAATATACCAGCGAACAGCTTCTGAATCCACAACTCTCAGAATATTGCCACCTCCATTCCAATAGTTCAAATTGTGCAATGAAATGGCCTTAAACTTATCAGAGCTTCAGTCGATGTGCAAAAAACAATAAAGTCATTTACTCTGCCACTAGACAAAGCTTAAGGATTTTAACTCTAAAAAGCAACACCACCACTACAACGGCAATTAGAAGATCCCAATCTAGTGGAGTAGTAAGCTGCAGTAAGATGATAGAGCACGAGAAATCATAAGATTAGAGAACTAGATAGGTGCAGAATATAGACTTGTTGAATGAGCGATACATGTGCCAGTATACCATTTTATCGAAGTTGGCATGAAGATTTTCTGTATTTTGTTACAAAAAGGAAGAGCTGGTTTACTGTAGAGACGTCAGTAGATTTCTTAATAACTTTAGCGTCGAGGAATACAAATAAGAGAAATATGACATTTTCATAGACATTACTAAGCGTAGTTTAAAATGTGTATTTTTACATAATGGAAATGTTTATGGCTTTGTCCCACTCGGCCACTCTACAACTCTTAAGGAAAAGTATGAAGAAATTGAGTTGATTTTAGAGAAGATATTATATCATGACCATAAATTGTTCATTTGTGCTGATTTAAAGATGGTGAAAATTCTCATGAGAGGGCAATCTGATTATACTACATACCCATGCGTCATTTACATGCGGAGCAGTAGAGACCAAGTAAAATTCTATATTAAAAAGACTAACCATCATGAACACACACGGCTCCATGTAGAGCTGCCAGAACATTGGAAGAAACTTTAGTTGAGTGAGATAAGATCATTTCCCCGCCCACCTCGGCACATCAAAGTCAGATTAAACCAACAATTCTTCCACCCTTTTTACAAAAATGCAGAGTGATTCGAGTATATTTTATCTGCAAAGTCTCTCTAGACTTGACGACTGAAACATTTCAACCAAGGATTTTTTATGGATCACAAATATATAAGGACACGTATTTCATGAACGTAATGAGCGAAAATGAAGCATCAACTTAGCATAAGATTAAAGATAAGGATAGGTGTACAATATAGACATGTTGAAAAGGAAAAACGTCCATGGAAAAAACTAAAAGGAAAATTATAAAAACCTTCTTACCAACTTGATATGAACTTTTCGTGATATTGGCATCAAAGTACAGTATCTTTCTAATAATCTTTATTGTTTTCCTGAAAACCTTGGAGATGTGAGCGATGAAAAGGCGAACGATTCTGTCAGGATGTCGGGGACCTTTGGATCTTAGGAAGATGGCAGACTATTGCTGGTTATGAAAATAAGATACGCCTGTTGCTCAACATTCACAGAGCACAAAGAAGCGCCAATTTATTCCTTGAATTTCTACCAAAAATCAAACCCAATGTACATTTTCAATTTTCAACTTATATGTGTGCTTTGCTTCGTTTTGTGTTACGCTTCCTTTATTAATTCATAAAATATGTCTTTTGTATGGATAAAATACTTACTCTATCAAGTATGGTCAGAAAATTAGGTCTGACAGGGGAACACTGAAGTTATTTCTGAATTTAGTTGCAAAAATCACTTAAGAATTTGTTAAAATATGCAAGGCAACAGGCATCTTTTTGTTCTAGTTTTATATATGTGAAGGGATTTTGATAAGAATAAACTAAAACTAGTTACTTGGAGCAAAATGGAATCAGTAATAGAAAAGTGACTGAATATTTATCCTACATGACTTTACAACATTCCACTTTATGTAGTGTATTCTATTTCTATCTATTTAAGGAATTCTGCTTTACAGTGTCTCGATTTGGACTCTTTAAATGACGTATGAACGAGAACAGATAGGATGGAGTTGTCACAAAGTCCTACTAAATTAAATTCTATTCAACATAAAGCTAAGAACCAGCAGTCTTTAATTAATTGCATATTCTACAAAGATTAACTACAATCTCAAAGCATACGTAATCGTAGTTTTGTTAATTTCTCTAACTGTTTTACTGGCAAACTGACGTATTTTTAAATTTCCAAACAATAGTAATAGAAAACATGATAACGAACAAGAAGTCATTATTCTTTTTTTTTTAATATTTTATACATTTCACGTCACTCATCAGTTATGTCAATTTCATTTATTTTCTTTTTGTTAATAAATTATTTTACAAAGTGCGTTTCACTGGTCACTTTTATATTTAAATCCTCTCTATTGCAGAAAGGGAGGGAAAACAGTTTGTTCGATAAATTTCCCCATAAAAGTAGGATGGAGTTTATTGTCAGATTCAATACGATGGCGCGGGGACTGGAATGTCATTGTTTTTGTTTTATTTTTTAATGACTACGGTGTGATGAATTGTCAAAACGCCAGTTTGAGTTATCGTTAAACGCATCTTAATTTTGAGATGACTTCAATTTCTTCTGACAATTAATGCTGAAAATTCATTAGGAAATCCTCCAAATTTTAAAACTATATGATTAGCGCATATATAAGTTGCATGCTCACGCACGTATACAGACATACACAGAAACACAAACATATATATGTATACACACACACACATACGCACACACATATACATATACATATTTCTTTACTACCC
>JACXVO010029770.1:518319-528929 GCA_015501135.1 Hapalochlaena maculosa
TGTCTTCTACTATAACCTCAGGCCAACCAAAGCCTTGTGAGTAGATTTGGCAGACGGAAACTTGAAGTCAGTTGTGTGTATATATATATGTGTGTGTGTGTGTGTGTTTCTGTGTCAACCATCGCTTGACAACCAATGCTGGTGTGTTTGCATCCCCGTCACTTAGTGGTTCGGCAAAAGAGAGCCAATAAAATAAGTACTGGGCTTACAAAGAATAAATTCTGGGCTCGATCAGTTCGACTGAAGCTGGTGCTCCAGCATGGGCACAGTCAAATGACTGAAACGTGTAGAAGAGTAAAAGAATAGAAAAGAGTGAAACCCTTAAGTTGTGCCTATATGGTATTCTGGTGATGTATCTAACTCAATGGGTGATGTATGGATGTCTGTTCATTATCATCGTTTTATATCCATCTCTCATGCAAGCATGGGCTGGGTGTTTTGACTGGGACTGTCAGGCTGGGTGGCAACACCGAGCCCCAGTCTGGTCTGGCTTTGTTTCTAAGGCTGGATGCCCTTCCTAATGCTAACCACTCCAAGAGTGGGGGTGTTTTTTAGATGCCACCTATACATGTGTCATTTGCACACACACACACACACACACACACAAGGCCCTGTGGGGTGTCTTGAGGGGCTCTTTTTCTAACTAAGCAAGTAAAATGAACATGAAACCAAGTTTTAAATTTATAGCCATGGCCAAACTTTTGGAACAAAGTCATGAAAATTAGAATCATCATCATTTAGCGTCCGTTGTCCATGCAAGCATGGGTTAGACGTTTTCGACAGGAGCCAGCAGCCTGGGTGGCCACAGCTGGCCCCCGTCTGGTTTGGCATGGTTTCTACAGCTGGATGCCCTTCCTAACGCCAACCACTCCGAGAGAGTGGGGTGTTTTTACGTGTCACCCACCTGTGTGCCATTCGCGTGACACAGGGTTTGGTGCTTTAATGTGCCACCCACACGTGCGCAATTCACATGGCACAATTTCTATATTAAATGCCCAAGGTTATATTAAAAATAAATATTTGGCTAGAACTATCATCTTGATTTTGCCTAATGCTTTTTGATACATCCATGAATGGTTGGAATTGCAGTAAAGGTAGTCTTGTGGTCACGTAGGTGACACCTGTGTCAGTGGCACATAAAATCACTAAACGCGGTCAAAGCAATTGATGGATCCATGTAAGTGGCATCTGTGTTGGTGGCACATTAAATTACCAAAAGCCCTGTATCATGCAAATGGCACATATGTAGGTGGCATGTAAAAACACCACCTACTCTCAGAGTGGTTGGCATTAGGAAGGGTATCCAGCGAAAGAAACCAAACCAAACTGGATAGAACCCAGTGCAGCCACCTGGCCCGCCAATCCCAATCAAAACGTCTAACCCATGCTTGTATGTACAGTGGATGCTAAAGGAAGAGGAGGAGTAGGAACCATTGGCTCAGTTATTATGTAAGTATATTTCCATGTTGTATTTGAATTGAATTGTACTTGGGAATAACAATTTTAGTTTATTAAAAAACATTCCAAATTTTTGGCCACGACTGTATGCGATTAATATTAGAAATGTAAAGATTTTGAAAAATTCTTGTAGTCTTTAATAGTATAATAAGGAGGTGGATAAACTTTAAAATATAAACTCAGAAGTAGGAAATTTCTAAATAAAAATTATAATTTCAACACATGCTTGAAAGAAGTCCTTCCAATTCATCTCACACAAATGCATACAAAGGTGAAATCATTTTCACTAATTACTGTTATAATTTACTTCATATATAAGCAGTTAACTCCAAGTCTTACAAAACAAGAACTAGAAAGTTTAAGGAGAAACCTCTGAACAAAAGGCATAACATATTTAGCCTCCACTCATAATAAAGAATTAGTGTAAGTAAAGTTGGCAATAATAATGAGTTATTAATGAAACTCCAGTAAAAATCACAACCTAGGAATTCATAATATATATCCATAACCAAAACACATTTTATAAGGGAGTAAAACTTTATTCAGATATTTTTAGGGATTTTTCTTTACAGCTTAAAATAGGAAGAAAAGGAACAAGTTTCTTTATAGTAAATTCTAACAATATATATCTTTGCTTCCAAAAAACTTCATAGTAAACAGGTTAATGAATGAACAGTTTCCATAAAAATTACTTCGTGAATGGGGCCATGTCTTGTTTTACATTTGTTCTTATAAAATGTGTATATTTTAAATGTCTAACACGACTCGTCCAAGGTGTAAGTGTTTCAGTTCCCACACACAATATCCAATCAAATCATCTAACATATACAACTTCAAAAGCAAATTAAATGTTATAAGAGTATCATTCAAGAGGCTACCAAGAAATTGAAAAACCACTAGCGTTTTAATACTTAAATCCTGCTACTAATTTACCGATAAATTCAGATTTCTAAGCTATTTATTAATTCTTTTTTATATGTCTTTTCAGAAATGTATACTGAACATCTGAGTGGGAATTTCTAGTGTATAACTAGCTAAATGTAATTGAAAAGAAAGTTTTTGAAAATTAAAGCAAGCTCACTAAAATTCATTAAGTGCAAAGTAAGAAAAATACAGTTTATCTTTATTTAGCTAACAGAAAGAGCAATAAAGCAAATTGTACAATTACTTTTGCTTTTCTTTCAGCAATTCAGAAAACATTCCTATCAATCTATATCATGCTGTCGGTACTAGCATTGATAACAGTTTCTTTTCTAGGCACAAGGGCAACAGTTTTGAGATGGAGGAGGACTTAGTTGAATACATTGACCCCCTCCTAATACTTGACTAATGCTTTATTTTACTGACTCCTAAAATAAAGTTGATGTTAGCAGGATTTTAACTCAGAACAGATAACAAAACAATCCAACACTAACCAAAATATAATTAGTCAAAAATATCTTATTCTGATTTAATCATAAAATCAGTTATCAAAATAGAAATAAACAAAAAAGAAAATAAGTCATCATACAAAGTATTACAAAAAGTGTTGAAGATTTTAATAAAATTACAGAGTGCATCTCACTATATTCTATTTAGTCACCATAAAGCAGTTCTATACAAATCTATGAGTAAGTTTAAACAAAAAAAAACTGGTTACTCGAAGAACTAGAAATAAGAATTTACATAACATGGAAAGCAGACCATAAGATCTTGACAAAATGTTTAAAAAAAGATCTAACATAATTTCACTGATCAAAAAATTAGGCCAGCTCAATTCAAGCTAACATGAGGTAAAATATGAACTCTAAGGAAAACTTCTCTGTAAAAACCATTCAATGTTTTTGCAGTCAGTTTAATTTAACCAAAATATTATATTAATTAGATGTACAAGAATTAAGGTTACTCGTCTGATAACCTGTTTAATGATAAAGATAGAGAAAAAGAGAGAGAGAGTTAGAAATACTTAAATGTCACATCATGCCTGAGGCATTTGAATTCACATGTACAATAGAGACAGAGGGAGAGAGATCACTGAGATTACTCAAGCTGACAGAGATGGAAACCAAATCCTCAAATACCGTGTTATCTTAAAAAGGAAGGCATTCTGGATAATGCAGTCTTGGACATGTTATGTACAAATAAAAAAATTAAAAAGGATCATGGTTAAAATGCCATTGACCAATCAGAATCTGTAATTCTCACACAAACCCCCTAAGATATAAACTTGAACTAAAACTAGATACTAGCCTACAAATTCCACACAAAAGACAGTTTCTACAATTGTTTTGGGGATTATGAATCACATCTAATAATTATTAAAATAATTGTCATTGATAAGTTAAGGTTTTTACACATGCATATAAGAATCATGTAAATATATATTATATTATCTTATATATATGAAGGCACATTGGAAGAAACATCAGAGCCTTCATCTTGTTTATCTTAGAATTTTCACACACACCACATACACTGATGTATACATACATATTCACACAAGAGAAAAAGAACTTAGGAATATCAAGACTTCTCAAGAAATATTTTTTGCCAATATTTAAATAATTAAGAATCACGACTAATGCTAATTCTATTCAAGAGTATATTTTTAGACTATCTAAAAACAACCACAAGGTTACAACTCTAAGAGTAGACAAGAAGGTCTAGCAGAAAAGAAAAAAAAAAGGCAAAAGGATAGTAATTCCGCCTTAGTTGAGGTTTATCCAGGTTTTTTTCCTTTTCAAATTGTTTTAGTGTATAGCTATAAGTATCCTACAGTGTTACATAAAAACCGATGTTGGCTGTCAAACAGAAAGATATATACACATAAATTATACCCAAACGCTATTCAAAATACAAGTGTGCGCACACACACTAATACATACATACATACATACACTAATACATACATATATATATATACACATTGTGTGTGTGAGGGAGTATTACTACATAAGGTTTCTAATGCACCTATAAAAGTTGAAATGTTTTAACTATTTTTTGTTATGCAAACACACACACATACAATAAATGAAGAGAATTATTTGCCCTTCAAATGACATGATGTCTACCTTGAAGACAATGTATCCCTGTGTAAAGGATCTTCTCTGTCAGCAGCAATTGCTGCATTAATGTCACGTGGGCCCGTTTTAGGCTGTTCAGGCATGGCACAGTGGCCCGATTCAGCAGGTGCACTGGCAGATTGCTGTGGCTGTTGCTGCTGCTGCTGTGGTGGTGCTTGCTGTAGCTGCTGCTGTTGGTATTCCTGCATCTGCTGCTGCTGCTGCTGTTGTTGCTGCTGATAATGATCTCGCTGCTGCTGCTGTTGCTGGTGATGTTCTCGCTGGTGGTGGTGGTTGTGGAGGTGGTGATGGTGGTGCTCCCGTTGTTGCTGCTGTTGGTGGTAGTGATGGTGGGCTCTCCTGTTAGAAGTAGGCTCGATGCAGTCGCCAGCTGCAGCAGCACCTGCTGCCGAAATGCCTGAATGAGCAGGCAATGGCTGCATAATATTGTCACCACTTGGAGAGGAGGCAGCCACTTTGCCAACTGCTGCAGCTTCCAATTCTTTATTGCAGTCTGCATTTGCCAATGTCGGATGCAAAAGAGGCGGAGGAAAGTTAACATCAGCACAGGTCATCAGTTCATCCACAGATGCTGCAGATGCTGAAATAAGAAAAGAAAAAAGCCATTAAAATTACAGCAGCTAGCGTTAAATGTAAACAAAACAAAGAATTTGCAAAAAAATGTTTTTAAAAAGACACCAATAACAAGGGTAAATGGTGAAGTCCCTTTTTGGTCATCAATGACAATGGGATCATACCTAGAAAGTCACCTTTCAAGACACCAGTCCAGGCAAGGTGGTTTATGGAAGACCAGCATACCCATTCATTCATACCAGCCACCCATCTCCACATCGCTGATGTTATCCAAAGGAAAAGCAAAGGTCAATACAGCTTGGCATCAGTGATGCCACAACTCGTTTCTGCAACTGAGCTCAAGAATGCAACACACAGCCCAGTCTGAGAATCAAACTCACTATTTCATGATTGTGAGCCTGGTGAGCTAACCACTGAACCATGCGCCTTCACATCAATAACAACTAGCATTAGTTATAAGTAAACTGGAAACCAATATCATAAGTCAGCGTAACCCACATCGTATGTAACAGCACTGTAAAGTTAACAATAGTGTTTCATAAGATTATAGATCCACTACTTGTGAATGTAGTTTAATTTAGCATAGAGTTCTAGCCAGTCTGTATGTCATTTTTTTCTTTGTTTATTGATTTGTTCTGAATGGGCAGGATATATGTGTATGCATGTAAGTGTATCTATACCCTCTACAGGCTCTCCAAGACCAGTGAGATTGACACAATGTTCCTCTTGAACAATCAATAACAGACAACATGTGCAAGGAAAGAATTCTAGTGGACCAACATGTCGTGGAGTGAGAGAGAACTGTGTAGGAGTTAGTGTAGGGGCCTGGATGATGAATACAATAATGAGTGGCAAGGTAGAGAAGTGAGCCAGGAGTTCCACGGCAAATGTAACATGAAAGTCAGCCAGCCCCAACAAACAACGGCCATTGTAGAAGTAGGAAAGGCAAAAAAGAAAAGAGACCTATAAGACTTTGGATCAGAAGTTGGTGTGTAATAGTGAGCAACTTCACAATCAGTCAAGTGGCCTGTTTGTGCAGAACAGCACCATCAAAGGATAGTCTTACTTAAACTTTGTAGAGAGTTGGTAGAAGTTGGGTACTAAATTAGTTTGGGGCTATGAGAAGAAACCCTCTTTTTTTTCTTTTTTGTGAGTCTTTCTTGAAGGTGTGCATATGCCAGGAGAGACCCTCAGTCACAGTGTGGGTTATTCTTTGTATTGGTCTGAATGTCAAGTAACCTGCTGTTCATGTTTAGGGGTGAGGAACAACAATGCTTTCTTGAAATGTTAAGTGATTTCTGTCTTTGTATTGTGGAAGGAACAAAGATTAGTATAAACTCACTGAAAACGTTTTGAAGTATTTTCTCATGGAGTGAGCACAAAATCTGGTGTGCAGGAATAGGTTGGAAGTGATGATATTCGGGTGCCAATGGTCATGAGGGAAGGTTGGTATGATTTGCAAAGAAGTGGGTGTTGGTGATATTAAGATAATAGATGAATAAAAAGTGAACCTTAGAAGATGCCAGAGTTAATAGCTTGTAGGCATGAGAGGGAACCTCCTCAGTATGGGCTGACATATGTTGCTATAGATGAGCAGTTTTGTTAATTTTTCTGTGCCAAACATGACCAAAAGCCTTGTTGATGTTGAGGGCACATTAACTACTTTCATCAAACACCTACAGGTAACACTGGAGAGTACTCTTCAATGGATCTGATTTTATGAAAGCGGTACTGATGGTCACTAAGGAAAGAAGGTAATTAAGACGTTAGAAAATATTGTTCATGGATCTCTTTCATCTTTGAAATACTGAAATTGTGAGCAAATACTTTGACAGCTGGCAGTTTGAGAAGGGTTGCTCTTAGTGGTTGTTGGTTCAAAGCAAATGGGGTTGCTTTTGCACTTGGCATGTGGTCTGTTAGTGTTGAAAGGGATAATTTTGGAGGAGATTTTCCGAATGTGTGCAGTGTGGAGTCAAATACAAAGCATGCAACAAATGTTGAAGCTTCCTCCACTGAAGTACTTCTTACTGAACTCTCATGAATATCAAGTCTTTTCAAATAACCCAGTGGATTATTCGACACACCAATAAAACAAAATTTTTAAGTGTTCAAATATCCAAGAAATGTCAGAACTTACCAGGTGAATGTTCAGTATTGTTATTGCTAACTATGGTGTTATGGTTATTGTCCACTTGTCCAAATTCTGTGTCCAAGTGAGGTTCACTTGAACCAGCACCTTCAGATGTTCTTGGTTGCAAGGGTTTCATTGGATCGAAACAGTCTGGTAATGGCACAATGT
The DNA here is from genome assembly GCA_015501135.1 of Hapalochlaena maculosa. NCBI lineage: Eukaryota > Metazoa > Mollusca > Cephalopoda > Octopoda > Octopodidae > Hapalochlaena > Hapalochlaena maculosa. Next base: position 525,712 of record JACXVO010029770.1, read on the forward strand.
AGAAGTCGCTGTCACTCTGACTCAATTCATCATCACTTAGGGTATCAAGCGATTCCACATCAGCTTCCAAATCTAAAGAATTATTAATAATAAAATTGAACTCAGAACCATGTGATCACAAATTGAATTTCTTAACCACAAGGCCATTAAACCAATAATGAAAATGAAGAACAGGACATGACAAATTTCATTGGCAAAGTTACCCAAAACCCACTTTAGGAAACCAAACAAAAGAAAAAAACAAAAATAATATAGGCTCAACATACAAAGCTAATTCTGTACAAAAGATAAGGGAAGGAGAAAGAAATACAAAACAAAACTACAAAATATAATTGGAAAAACCACACACACATGCTTGCTGATAGTTGAGGTAGAAATAGAAAAATGATTAGTACATGGACTTATATGTATGTGTCTACAGCTCTACTTTTAGTAATTCATCAGGAGATGAAGGACAGCAACCATGCTAATGTCCTTCAATGTTACTGTCCTACTCCCAGACTAACAACATTAGTACTTCTAATACTATATTGTAAATCTAAGGTGATGGTGGTATTAAACCAGGCAGCAAGTTTAGCCTTACCATTCAATGTTTATGTATGCTTGGAGATGCGGGCGTGGAGATGTGGGTGTGGTGTAGGCGTGGAGATGTAGGCGTGGACATGTGGACATGAGCACATGCATGCACATGAATAATATATATGTGAGAATGGTTTACATGCAACCATCAAGTGACTAATCATCAAGAAAGTATGTTTGGAATTATTGAATTTCTACTTCTAAAGTAAAATATATACAGTATATATATTATAGTATTCCAAGTTACTTAAATAATGGACCAACATGCTCACTGAATAAATCATCATCATTTAGCTACCGTTGTCCATGTAGGCATGGGTTAGACATTTTCGACTGGTACTGGCAGGCTGGTTGACCAAAGTATTCCACAGTCCCTTCTTAACATAACGCTCAGAAAGAATCGGCTTGACACAGAGTGCAGTGTGGTTAGGCAACTGGATTACAAGTACAGTCTAATCTGTCTGCATAATTTCACTTACAAACCTTGGGTCATGTCATTGTAAGGATCTTGTAGAAGGCACCTGCGTATGATGCAGTGGAATCAAATTGCGACCTTGTGATAGTAATGTAGACATTTGTTAATGGGTTTGCTCAATCCTATGTCAGTTACGCTAAACTACAACGATACAGACAGACATACAGACAACATGATCTATAGTTCAACATCAATTCACCTACCTCTTTTAGGGTAGAAGCTACCAAAGTTTTGTGCCCAATCTTTTGCAAAAGGATTGTATTCTGTATCGAGTTCGTCAGGCAACAATGCCACACTGCTACTACTGCTGCTGCTGTTGGAAACTGCAAGCTGGTCCATGTCAGGGGTAGGTGACTTGGGAGGGCTCACATCTGTCACAGGTGCACATAACATTCAATAAACCAGGCAAACCATGGAACAGTAAAGTAACAACATCACAATAATAAAATAAAATAAAATAGCATATACTGACAAATGATTTTATCGCTGTTTCTTCATTCTTGTACAAGTTTTAGTATGTCCTAAGTTCAGCCATATTTCTATTCATTTCAATCCTTGCTGATCTTGTGTGCAAGACTCAGAATCCAATAATTTAATTTCATCATGTTTTATATATTCTGAAGCCTACCTCTACCACTGTCAGCATTCAGTACTTATAAGATATTTGCATCATAGATACACACAAAGACAACTGATTCTCCTATGTATATCAGGAGGAGCCATTATTGCATCGCCAATCCATCAGCCGGCTATTGTGAGCTGCATGCAAGTCAACTTTATACATTGAATGAATCATACTTGGTCCATCTGTTAGGCTCTACAGACCCTCCAACATATATAAGTATTCAATAGAAACGCATTCTTTACATATGCATTATACAATCTGACTTTTAAAAAGGAAACTCGATGCTAATGAAGTTGATAAGAAAAGAAAATACTTGCATCCTGCCACCTTGCTTTTTTTACTTTTTTTTTTTTAACTCGAGCTTTAAGTTATTAACATAACCATCTCCATCTATGTAATAGAAATTATTTTCTACATCCAATAAGTCAGCTCAGCTGTTGATGGATTTCAATTCATAAAGTATTCCTATTGCCTACTATTCTTGTAAATTTAACATATTTGAAGTTTTCATCTATTTTTGTGCAAGAAAGAAAAAATTTATAAACATCAAACAATACACGGGAAAGCTAACTTCTGATAAATTTGGCATAAAATTGGGGGGTTTTTTTTTTGTTTCATTTATTTATTTTAGAAAAAGTCTGACTTTTTTATATATACAACTTTAATTACATACATTTTGATTTCTCGCAGATCATAAAAGGCAAAGTGACCTTGCTGGCACAAAAATAACAAAATTATATATTTCTTCTAAAATCAGAAGGGTTTATATCTATGGAAGATGGAAGAAACAATCTAAATGCTAGCAACAACTGTAGAGCAGATGTAAGCTTTTCATATCAAGTGATTCTAAATTTCTACTCTTTTCTCATTGTAAGAAAAAAAAATCTAAATTGGCTATTTAAGGTACCATTTTTATGAATGCTGTCGTAACTGTACCCAACTGCATAGCTACAACATGTAACGACCCTCAACATTATACCAATAGTATGTTCCAATATGAAACCATAAATGGTTTCAAATAAAGTAGTATAACTAGATGAGTATAAGATCTGACGCTGTTTCTGTGATAATAGCGATACTATTTCAACAGCCAAAACAAAAAAAAAAAAACTATATCTTAGGTATAGTTTGTTTTCAAGTATATCCTATAATTACCATCTACAACAAATAAGACATAACTGTTCAATAATTCTAGCACAGCAGAAGATATTGTTACTGTTTTAATCTAACATTTACAAAAGGGACTGAAGAGGAGGTTTTAGTTGACAGCTCCAAGAATGGAATTGGTAACAAATAAATTAGTAGCACACCAACGTTTGAACAAATTTCCAAATATCTCGCAATAAAAAAGATAGCAAAACCAGAAATAAAGCCATTATCCTATTTTGGATATATTGCAATAATTCTGTTAAAATTGCTGTGCAAGCAGTGAAGGAGATTGTTTTTCAGGCATGTCCAAGATGCAGGGAGAGAATTACAAAATGATCTACTACCTATCAATTAAGAGATTTTTTGAATTTGTATTTTGTTTTTTTTTTT
>JACXVO010029818.1:52989-64989 GCA_015501135.1 Hapalochlaena maculosa
CAGATGAAACTAACATTGAGCTATTTGGTAATAATTACAATAACATAGTTTAGAGAGAACCCAGCTTCACACACAAACGAAATAACACCATCCCAATAGTGAAGCATGGAGGAGGTAGTATTATGGTTTGGGGTTGATTTTCATCAACTGGCACAGGAGACCTCCATATCATAAAAGGAACAATGAACTCCCCAAAATACTGCAAAATTTTAGAAAGCCATCTTTGCAACTCAGCCAGAAGATTTGGTTTAGGAAGACGATTATTTCAGCAGGACAACGATCCTAAACATACTTCAAAGTTAGGAAAGAGTGGCTCAAAGAGCATCATATTAATGTTCTTGAGTGGCCTAACCAGTCACCAGACTTAAATCCTATCGAGAATCTGTGGAAAGAGTTGAAAGTAAGGGTTGGTGTAAGGCAACCTCAGATCTTGGGGATTTAGAGAATACTGGCATTGAAGAATGGGGAAAAATAGCCACTGATGCAGGTCAGAATCTCGTGTTTTCCTATAAGAGACGCTTAGAAGCTGTTCTGATCAATAAAGGACATGCAACTAAATACTAATGATGTATTTCTTGTTGCAGTATGAATACTTTTTTTGCAATCAGGTTTCAGAACTTTTTGTTCTCACTCATGTATTGCATCTGTTCTTCATGTTGATGTTAGTTTTTGTTGAATATTTATGTAAACTATAGTTATTGAAAGCTTTATGACATTTTCTTGTATTTAAATATATTTTTGACAATATATACTTTTCCCAGACCATTATGAATACTTATTTGACTCACTCTCTCTGTGTGTGTGTGTGTGTGTGTGTGTGTGTGTGTGTGTGTGTGTGTGTGTGTGTGTGTGTGTGTGCGTGTGTGCGTGCGTGCGTGCGCGTTCTACAGTAATATTATAGCCATTCAACTGATGGTGTGCCACTACACAGCTGCTGCTGGATCATATTTCTGTAATTATATATTTTATGTAAATGGTATATGGAAAACTCACCAATAGCTGTTACCTATGCACAGAAACAATTGGGGTGATTTGTAATTAAAGCTTGTTCATTTCACCATCATTATGTAACGCCCACTTTCCATACTGGCATGGGTTGGGTGGTTGACTGAGGTCTGGAAAGCCAGTGGCTACACCAGACTCTAATCTGATCTGGCAATGCTTCTACAGGTGGACACCCTTCCTAATGCCAACCACTCTGAGGCTGTAATGGGTACTTTTTATGCGTCACAGGTGCAGGAGCATGTCATGTGAGCCTAGCATCAACCACGTTCGGATAGTGCTTTTTACATGCCACCAGTATGGAAGCTTCCCAAGCATTCCTGGCATCTTATTTTATAAATTATTTCTACATATGTGTATATGTGTGTGTTATAGGAAAAAAGCAATTCTTTTTATCCCAAACGAATTGCACTTCACATTCAGGCATTGACGACGTAGGATGTTATTCAGACACTCAACTAAAAGTCCACTGCATCTTATGAAGTTCATAATCGTTTTTTTCCATATCAACTTTTTTTCTTATATACAACACACACACCTCGTACTTCTGCCATATAAATGACCAAACTGTGTGTAGTTGATTGAACTGTCAGGACAGTGTTTAAAATATATTACCATGTTTGGGAGTGCACATACTGGCAACTGTTGTGAAGGTGGAGCAACAAACTATGCTCCATGCATATTCAGGTGATTTCTATTTTGAATATTTCGGTTTCTTTGTAGTCTCTAGACATGACCTGCACAATGCCTGGGATGATGTCAAATGTAGAATTTTGAGTTCTTTTGTTGTGGGGAGATTAAGAACCCCAAAACTAGAATAATACATATGTACACTAGAAAAGATATTCTTTCATCAGCATTTAACGGTTTCCATGCTGGCATGGGTTGGGCAGCTTGACAGGAACTGCACCAGGATGCCCTTCCCAATACCAACCATTTTACAGAATGTACTGGGTGTTTTTTCCCCATGGCACCAACACCTGTGCTTTTTTCCAAGGCACCAGCACCAGTGCATTTTTGTGTGATACCTTGGCTTTAGGATTTCAATTCTGTTGTGGTGGGCAGGCCCTCTTCAGCAGCTAAATGTATTACTACTGAATGTTTGCCTGTCATTTTATTTTCTTTACTGATTTGTATGTGTATTGTAAATGTTATAGAAATGGTTGTACTGCGCTCCGAGTATTTTCCTTTACTATGTGATTGTTGACTGTACTTAGTGTTCTCAGTAATTGGTTGTAAGAAAAGAGACAACAGATTTAACAGATGTCACTTTTAATTTAAGGGTTCCTGACTAATGGAAAAATTAAATAATTGTGATTTGAAAAAAAGATATTGATGTCATGAGGGAATCAAGAGGCAATGATGATGGTTATACACAACTGATCAACCACCAAAATTAGTAGCCAAATATTTCAAACTAACCCTACTAGGTTCAAAGTTAAAAAAAACCATTATGACAGGAAAATCGACAATGTGGACATTTATAAAGAGTCCATTACAATATAGTTAGAATATAAAATCAACTAATTTAGCCAATGATTCTAATAAAACCAGGACATGAACTAAATTTCTTTTACTTTGAACTTACCAGAAAAATCCATCTGTTTCACAATGTCGCCTCGCCACATATCAAGATCTGCTCTTTGTACTTCTTTAGAAATTAATGCATAGAATTCTAATGTAGGTCCTAATCCTGTACCAACCTGGAATAAAGAAGGTATTATAAAACCTCAACTTCAAAACTTTGGGTTATTGACAAGGAAAAAAAGTTTAAAAAAAATATTCACTTCATTCTCATACTGTATTTCCAGTAATCCTTTTGTGGAAGCCAGCTCATCCATGAGTTTCTCTGCTTGTTTTAAGATATCCACCCGACTGACTGTACGCTGTGAATAAAAAAATAAAAAAAAACCTTGAAGAACAGAAATAACAAGGGAGGCATTTTAACTAATCAAAATTCTCTTAGAAAAGGATTCCAATTTAGCTCAGAAGTTAGAAAAGGAAAAATGATTCCATATGTTTAAACTAATGAGTCAAAGAGAAAAATTTAAGTCTCTCAAAAGGTAGGTGCCATTAATGAGGTTACAACATATCTATGGTGACCAACAGAATAATCAGGAAGTTTATTCAAAAATGAAATTTTTTTTCAGAATTATAGAGAAACATAAAATCATAAAAATTGAAAATTTAGAAACAGACCCTTTTCCGTTCCAGTCGGGGAGCAACTCGGTCAGTTGTGTCTGTTGTTGTAGAATCAGTATTGTTATCTTGTAATCTCATCATTGCCCGGTCACGATCAAATGATGTAGCATAGAAAAGCATTTGGCGAGTGTCAAAGGGAAAAAGGAATGGTCTAAACAAGATAAAAAAAAAAGAATTTTTTTAATCAAATATGAAGGAAAAAAAAACCCAAAACAAAACTGCTAAAAAGTTTGAATGTTAATCCTACAAGTCAGTAAGAATTATTATTTACACGTATTAAAATAAGTAGGCCCTTACTGTAACTATTCCAGTTAATCCTGACTATAGTTGGCAATGTGAGTTACAAGAACAAGTGTTCCAGTTGATCTATTCATCAGAACAGCCTGTTCATAAAATTAACATGCAAGTGGCAGAGTACTCCACAGACATGCATAGCTTTTAGTTCCCAGGGAGATTCAGTGTGACACAATGTGACAAGACTGACACAATGCAATACAGATACTCATTTTTGCCAGCTGAGTCAACTGGAGTAACATGAAATAAAGTGTCTTGATCAAGAACATACCACACCACTAAGAATCGAACTGTTGATCTTACAATCATGGGCTGAACTCCCAAAGTGCATAGCTCAGTGGTTACAGTATCGGGAATACAGTGATGAAGCCCAAACAGAGGCTGTGTTACATCCTTGAGCAAGACACTTTGTTTCACCTTGTCAAGCTGTATCAGCATATGCTTGGTTTCCCTTGGACAACCTCAGTTACTTGGAGAAGGGAGGCTGGTATGCATGGGCAACTGCTGGTCTCCCATACACAACCTTGCCCAGACTTGTTTTAGAGGGGAACTTTAAAGGTGCAATCGAATGGTCATTCAGGACTGAAAGGAAACTTTACTGTTTATACTGGATTTAAAACAAAACTTTAAAATGTAAACCACATATAATACAAAGTGGCCTTCAAAGGATCTCCATTTTGAAAATCTAAAAGAATTGTTTCTTTTCGAAATTACAAGTGTGACCTTATAGTAACATCAGAGATACTTAGCAGCTATTAACCAATATCCTTCAGAAAGGGTTGTTTTAATTTTTGGTAAGTCTTCATTTACAGCACAGGCAGACACAATTAACAGTACCACTACAAATACATACTGGTTTATTCTGAGCTTCTATTTATCTATCCCATTAGTTTCCAATTATGCTCACATACTTCCATTATGTTGCTATATAAAGTTTTCATCTACATTTAAATCTTATCGTTACTCACATTTTTTTCTCAGTTTTTTTTTTTTTATATTCATTTGAAGTTTTAACTATTCTGCTAGCATCAAGTGCAGTCAATTCAAAACTCACACAAGCAATAGAAATTTATTATTGAAGCAAACATCCATGCAACTTGGCATTACAAAAGAAAATAAATCACTACTATTACATAGTGTGGTGCATTGCTTTGAACTATTTTTGATTTTTATTAGTATTTTGTATTAAAAAAAAGGAAACGTAAAAGAAAAAGATACACAAACTCCAACTTACGCTGCTGCAGCTATTTCAGCCAACCAAACAGGAAGATTACCAGTCATTATGACTAATGGATCCTGTAACTGTCTGTTAGCTTTGGCAGTGAGTTTTGAACTAATGAATTCATTTGGAGAAAGGATTGGAGATAGTTGGGAAGACTCCTGAAGATAAACATAAAAATGCATTTAATACAGTAAAGGAGAAAAAAATTCTAGCTTTTAGTGAGAAGTAAAAAATACAGCATATCAGTAATGACCAAAGTTTAAAATCCCATTTAAGATTTTAAGAAACCTTTCATCTTCACAAAACTACTTTTTCTAGATACATACATCCTAAATACCATATCAATTGGGCCCTCTCCTGATTTTCTTTTTTCAAACTAGAATTACTTTCAGTTTTGTTTTTTTTAACTCATTTGAAAAATTTTAAACCTTGAAGCCATTTATAATCATTTAATGTCTGCTTTCCATTATCAGCAAACAAATTATTCACTAAAAGAATGAAGCCAACAGTTTTGTGCAAGATCAAAGGTTTCAATGTGCTTTTAATTGTTGAAACACCAGGGGCCCAAAATTCTATCATAAAAAGTACACAACAAGAATAGCAGGATCTGGCCAGTTTGAAAATAAAACTGGTAGAATATTTGGACTCCATACTATCAGACTAAAGGCAAAAAGGTTAAAACTCTTAGAATTATAAAACGTCTACATTCAATTGCCAAACATAGTTATGTATTGATCACCAAATTCATTCCATTCTCTCCATATCCAAGATTAGAGACCACAAGTTCATGTTAGGAATGTATATCAAAGAATTTGTAATTAACCTCTTAATAGTAATTTTCAGTAGACACAAATATTGGGAGGTGGGGAAATAGTAAATATTCTTATTCTTTTAAAGGCAAAAATAAAACAGTACAGTTTCAATGCCACTTAAAGAGAGTGGTAGAGAGAAGACTAAAGGTGGTGAGAATAAAAGGGTTTTATACATGAGGAAAAATTGTCGAACACCAGCTGCCCAACTTTGATTTAAACTGCGCAGGAATGGGTGTATTGACAACATCTTGTAGAAGTCTGTTCCGTGGCTTGGCGATCTGGACAGAGAAGGCCGCCTTTCTTTGGTTCAGCCGAAAACGACAGAAGAAGAATAGCTTATTATCATGGCCCCGCAGTCCTCTATAAGGTGCTGGAGTAAATAGGAGGCCTTGAGGATGGTCATAGTGGCCGTTTAAGAGGTTTTTGGTCAAGATAAGATCACATTGTAACCTGCGGCACTCCAACTGCTGTAGATAATTTTCGTATGGCAGGTCCCCAAGTCCTAGGACCATCTGAGTTGCCAGCTGTTTTGTGAACCCTCTCCCACCAGAAAGACAAATCTGAGTTCAGGTAGGATTTGAACTAAGAATATAAAGAAATCATAAAGTAATAATAATCTTAGTAATAACCCTTTCTGCTAATGACACAGGGCCTGAAAGTTTTGGGGATGGGACTAGTCAATTACATTGACCCCAGGGTTTCATTGGTATTTATCGGCTCTGAAAGAACAAAAGGCAAAGTTGACTTCAGAAGGTGGTGGCAGGCGAAATACCACGAAGCATTTCATCCAGCATGCTAGCAATTCTGCCAGCTCACCACCTTATTATAATAATAATTTCTAACAGAAGCATAGAGAGTTATATCTGGAGAGGAGAGGAAATGGCTGAGTTTACTGACCCCAGTATTTGAGTGGGACTTTGTCGACCTGGAAAGATAAATGGTCAAACTGATCATGGATGGATATGAACTAAGAACAGGAGATACTGCCAGGCATTTTGTCTAATGTTCTGATTCACCGTATCCACTGCCTTCAAATAATAATCTATAATAAATCACTTGGATAAATTCATCATCATCATCAGCCGATTTCCTTGCTGGCATGGTTTGATGGCTTGAGAGGAATTAACAAGGCCAGGAGCTGCATCAAGATCCATAGTGTGGTGTGGACTTGGTTTCTACAGCTGGATGCCCTTCTTAATGCCAATGTCTCCAGAGTGTACTTGGTGTTTTTTTTTTTTTTTACAAGGTAACACCACCAGTGTATTTTTATGTAGCATCAGTACCCATGCCAATGTTTTTAATGTGGAATTTTGGTTTTAGGATTTCTATACTGTTGTGGTTGGCAGGCCTTCTTGAGTACACCATGTATCTCAGTCCTCTGTCACCTTTGTAAGAGTCAGTGTTTCGAGAGTTATAATTCAATAATCATCATCATTGATTTTGGTATGGATTGGCCAAGATTTACATTAAAATTTTTCCTATCGACAAAGGTTTTTTTCTATCATTAGCTCTTATTTTCCCAACACTAAATAATGTACATTCACATAGACTTCATGTCTAAAACTGCTAAGCTACAGGGTGTATTATTTACAAGAGATATAAACACATTTTTGCTGAAAGAGTAACTACATGAAAGTACACAAGTATGTAATCCTTCATACACCCTATCATACATTCTACTTATCAAATTTTAGTTACAAAGTGTCAGTTGTTTCAAGGTTATGATAGAAGACACTTAAGAGACATATGCTGAAATTGAACCCTAAAACATGTTCTTGGGAGGTGAACTTTGCAATCGCATAGCCATGTCTATAAGTAGGACATCAGAAACATGCTAAAAACCAAGAGTGGGTCAGGCACCTTTAGATCTTCAGTTTAATGCTCCCTTAACCCTTTCGTTACCATATTTATTTCGAGATGCTCCGTGTTTCTTTTAATTAATATTAAATATAATAGAGAATTTAGTAGAATAATTTAATTATCATTAAGTTAATGTTATGATCATAAATTGTGACTAATGTTTAGTAGAAGATTTCAATTCAAAACTTATGAAAACAAGACTGTTCTACTACAGAACCAGAAGCAGTTTAAGGTGGGTTGGTCACCAAAGGTTTAAGTAAGCTATTTCCACCAAGTTAAGCTCAGTAGGTTCTGAACTCAAATACCATTACTAAATATTCTCAATTATTTATAGCATTCCGCTTCATTAGTAGAGAGGCTATGTTCTTCATTTTTTTTCATATTAGTTTCTTTTCTAATAGTTGATTGTATCATACTTAACATTTTTATTAGGAACATCAAGCTGTTTGTAGAGGGAGGGAGGGAAGAATGTAATCAATAGGAGTGTTTATCTCATCCCTCAGTAGAGACCGGGATTCCAAATACAGCTACAATCATAATACAACATTCTACATTATCCTAACACTAATGCTGGTTTCAAATTTTAGCACAAGATTAGCAATGTTGAAGGTGGGGGGGGAAGCTAAATCTTACACCAACCTGTGCTCAACTGATACTTATTTTATCAAGCCTGAAGGATGAAAGGTAAAAGTCGAACTTGACAACATTTGACCATAGAATGTAAAGGCAAATAAAATGCTACTAAACATTTTGCATGCTAACAATTCTACCAGCTCGCTGTCTTATGCTGACACAAATATAACTAATAATTATTAGTAATTAAATAATTATTAAATAATATTGCAGCAGTGGCTGTGTCTTCTACTATAGCCTCGGGTTAACAAAAGCCTTGTGAGTGGATAAGGTAGATGGAAAATGGATATAGTCCGCGCGTGTGTATGTGTATTTGTCCACCCACCATCGCTTGACAACCGATGCTGGTGTGCTTGTGTCCCTGTCACTTAGCAGTTCAGAAAAAGAGACCAGTAAAATAAGTACTGAGCTTACAAAGAATAAGTTCTGGGTTCAATTTGTTCAACTGAAGGCGGTGCTCCAGCGTAGCCGCAGTCAAATGACAAACACGTAAAAGAATAAATGAAGCTAGCACTTCACAATAGGACTTCTAACTAAAGGTGTGATGTGTGTGTAGGAGAGGATGATGTATATAGCAAAGATGAAATAAATGGTGGTTAACTTACTTCATACATGGTTGACCAGTATCTATTGAAGGCATGGAGCACTCTCAGCAGTGTAATTACATCTAAAGAAAGATCTTGTACAGTAACAAAGGCAGGTAACTTGTCGGTGAGGTATGCATTCAAAGCAGGCACTATCTTGGGACAAAGACCATCTGGAATAAAAATAACCATTACAAAATTTTATTCAGTCCATAAAAGGAAGATTGATTCAATTCTACATCCCCAACCATGCAAAACAAAATTTATGGAAATTCCAGGTTTTTAAGATCCACTTGTAAACCAAAATAAAATACACTGTATTAACAGCATTGTTAACATTGACAACAATTTCAATTTGTAATTATGAAACTAGAAAATAGATTTAAAAAAGAAAAGTATAAATAATTGAAAAAAAAAATCATCAATAACACATTTAGACACTACTATAAAAGAAAAGAAAATGAGGAAGTTTGAGACTTAGAAGCTTCCTTATCATTAAATGTCCGCTTTCCATGTTGGGAAGAGTTGAGAAGCTAGGAGACAGGTTTATTTAGCTAAAGGGGAGGCTGAAAAGAAGATTTGTCTATATCCAGCATCGTGGGGACCAAAGACTCGAGGTCTTTAGGATCACAAGGCAGTGTGTGAGAGACAATCGCGATGTGCAAGAGAAATGCGTCAATGGATGACAGCTCACTAGCCTTTAGTGATTCTGCCAAGAAGGAAACCTGGAAAGACCATTATGATAGACTGCTGAATGAGGAGAATGAATGGGGCATGGACTGCCATCCAAATGAGTAGTACCATCATACATAAGGCAATTAAAGACATGAAGACCAGGAAAGCAGCTGGCCCCTCTGGCATTACTGCCGAAATGTTTAAAATCTCAGGTGAATCAAGTAATTTATGATGGAGTCATACTCATTGACTGATGTAGCAGCATCATAGTTAACTGTTACAAAGACAAGGGGGATGCCTTAGATAGAAGCAAATACAGAGGTATCAAATTACTGGCCCAAGTGATGAAAGTTACAGAGAGGGTCATTGCTAGATTAATTAGAGTAGGCTAGATGGGATGCAATTTGGTGTTGTGCCTAGGAGAAGCACAACTGTTGCTATATTCCTGTTGAGGCAGTTACAGGGGAAGTACTTGGCCAAAGATATGCTGCTACACCTACAGAAAACCTTCGACTGTTCACTAATCTGGTGGTCATTACGCAAACTAGGGATATATGAATAGCGAGAGCTATATGAATAGCTCCAGCATGGTATGGGTAGGTCATGAATACAGTGAAGATACAAAACAATATGTAAATAAAAAAAAAATCTCCCGAAGTAAAAAGTTACGAAAATAATGTGACAATTTTACCATTCCACAGCTCATCACCCCGTCGACTTCTTCCAGACGATTTACAGCTTTTCGTCTCCGCTCTAGTTTTCTTTGGACTTGTGGCAGCAACAGCATCTTCTTGTTCAGAAGCAGGCCGATACCTAAACCATGTAAAATTCTATGACATTAGGTGATTCAGGAATAAAAAAAATTTAAGTGTAATACAGCTGGAACTAATTTTAAGCAGGGTAAATAGTTATAACAGACTGAAAATAGTTCTGTTGTGAAGTGGCATCTGCATGAAATATATTTAGTTCAGGTTTGCTATAATGTTCCTGATATACAGCTCTTGAAGTAACCGATGGAACAGTTAAAATTCCAGAATTTAACCAAAGGCTTTATTTCAAATAATGTTTATGTCTCTTGTTGATTAGTCACCATCCAGATTACAAGAAAGGTTTAACAATATTTTTTTTTATCTCATAGGTAAGTATCAAATTAAGAGTCATAATATTGGGGGCAATTGTTGCAGTTCTTCATGTCAGGTATGTGGAGATGAAGTAATCATTACTTTTGGGGGCAGCCCCAAACTAAGTGAAAATGATGGCAAAGAAAGGGTCAACTTTCAGAGGCAGTGGCCATTACCTTTATAAGCAGCCCTCAATTAGTAAGAATTATGCAGCTATTGTCCTGCTACAAACACACACACGCGTGTGTGTGTGCGTGCGCGCGCACGCAGACACAAAAAGAATTGATAGAGAAGAGAGAAGTCTGTTTACAACAGAGTGAATTGCACCACAGGTAATTAAAGAAAAGGTAATAACAATGATCTGAGTAATTGTTAAATCAAATTGGTTGGCATGAGCAATTAGAAACAGATAATTAGAAAATTACATATAAGAGACCTATTATATTTTTACAGATGGAGAAACTGCAACACAATTCTCATGAAAAAAATGTTAACTGCTGATGTATTGGTTGGCAGATTAATATATTGATTAGTAAAAGTTTACTCACCATATTGTGTGAGTTTGAACCCAGATTCCTGCATTGCCAAATGGGTTTTCTGAATCTGTGTCAGTTTCACTTCCTTCTTTTTCTGTCGGCAAACTGAATTGTTTCACTGCTTGATACACAGTCATGTTGTAAGGTAATAAGTGATCACCAATCAAAAATTCTAATTTATGACGAGCAGTTACTTGGTTGATGAATACGGCAGCCTAAAACATAACATTAATAACATTTAAATGAAGACCAGTTATATTAAAATGAGAATCTAGTTTGTTTTTTCTTTTATAAAGGTGAAAAATGATTTATTTAAAATATTTTATGAGGAGGGGTGATGAATCTCATAAGTTATGAAACATTTTTGAGAAAGAGTTCTAAAATTTAAGGCATTCTCAATCTGCATAACAATAAACGTAGCTTTGGTAGAAACCATTTAATTATGAGGGAAAACAAACTTAGATGAGGGAATATTTCAGTGTAGTGTAAATGTAGTTGTATTCAGAACTGACATTTCCACCATGAAATAAAAGTATATATTAAATAGTGGAAAATAAATAGCTCCTGAAATAATAGATATTGAAAAGTTAGGATGCCAGGAGTGAAAGGGAGTAATTTAACTTTTATTGGGTAAAGCATAAGCTCAAAATACACAGTTTGCTATAATATATAAATATTTAATGCCTGCTTTCTATGCTGGCATGGACTGGAGGTTTAATCAGAGATGGTTTTAACACAATTTCCATGGCTGGATACCATTCCTAATGCCAACCAGTTTAGAGTGTAATGTGGTACTTTTCACATAGCATCAGCACCATATTTTATGTGGCACCAGCACTGATGGAGTCACCAAATAACTTGCAAGACAACACTACTCATATGGGAGAAGGGAGTAGTAGTGGAGAGTGTATTTGTGACAGTTGGTGAGAAATTAAGGGTATAGAAGAAGAGGTATCTTCCTGTAGAGCAGATACATGAATATTCCATTTCAAAGTAGAAGTAGGGAGATGTGTAGCGAAGATACGCCATATTGGCTTCTTCAATTGTTGATTCCCGCCA
>JACXVO010029818.1:116953-129830 GCA_015501135.1 Hapalochlaena maculosa
GGGGGGGGGTCCATCGGGGATCAGCCCTGAACCCACTTCTATTTATCATAGTTTTTGAGGCCATAACAGAGGAATTCAAGACAGGCTGATCTTGACACATAAAATCACCAAACGTGGTTGATGCAATTAGAGGGTCTATACAAGTGACTCCTGTGTCGGTGGCACATAAAATTCACCAAAATCCATATTTCATGCAAATGGCACATGTGTAGGTAGCGTGTAAGATCACCTCTACCATTGGAGTGGTTTCTGTTAGGAAGGGCATCCAGCTGGAGAAACCAAGCTAAACCAGAGTGGAACCTGGTGTAGCCACCTGGCACGCCAGTACCTGTCAAAATGTCAACCCATGCTTGCATGGACAACAGACGCTGATGATAATGATGATGCTTCTATCCAACTGGAAATTGATAGTTAATCCAGCTATCATTTGGCATAATTACAGGCTTCAACAAACTGAGATATGTTCACATATATACAATAAACCTCGACTCTTCAATTTCATATTCTAGAATGACCAGCTCTCTCTCCTCTAACTAAATAAATATTAAATACTTACAAGCAGAGTGAATACAACTAGCAACCAATGAATTAACTTTTCTCTGAACTGGCCGTGCTGTGCCAGTATCTTCGTTGATTTGTTGCATGGAGTTAAAGTCAATTGTATAAGCTCTTCCCATTGTAGACAGGCTGACTTCATCTTCACCTGATTGATGAGCTGCCTACAAATAAAGCAACCAAAGCCATTAAATATTTCATTCCTTTTTAGTGATTTTAATTATTAAAATATTAAAACCCGTTTTTAATTTCAGAATACTTACCTCAATGATTCTGCTATCAATCAATGCATAGGGATGCCACATTCCACGATCATCTCTCCATTGCCAAATAACAGCATCACCACTGACAGACGATCCCTTCTTTAACATAGAATCAATTGAGAATATGCCATCTGATGGCAGTTTCGGCATTAATTCACTTAAAAGAGAATAAGAATATTTTAAAATTAGCTTTGAGTAGTGGGAGTCACAGAAGGTTATTTTGTATTGCAAAATTTGAAGCAACAGTAAGGATAAAGAGAGAAACCTACCCAATTAAACAAACAATTTCATACAATTCTTGAGGTGTCCTGGAAATCAGCTGGAATGGAAAAAAAGAACAATGATAATTTTAAACATTAATAATCAATAACAATGATAATTTTAAACATTAATAATCAAAAACAATGCTGATGCTTTATTCCTGGTTAGGCAGCTACAGGGGAAGTACACAGCTAAGGACAGGCCATTATACATGCTGTTTGTCGATTTAGAGAAAGCCTTCGACTGAATTCCCTATTCACTAAGCTGGTGGTCATTATGGAAACTAGGCATAGATGAGTGGCTAGTGAGCGCTCTTTGTGCCATGTAAAGAGACTCCTCCAGCAGGGTGAGTATAGGTCATGAATACAGTGAAGAATTCAGGATACAAGTGTGAGTTCATCAAAAATCGGTTCTGTGCCCCCTTCTATTTATTATAGTCCTTCATGGGTTAGACGTTCTTGACTGGGGCTGACAGGCTGGTTGGCCACACCAAGCCCTGGTCTGGCTTGGTTTGGTTTTCTACAACTGGATGCCTTTCCTAATGCCAACCACTCTGAGAGTGGGTGTGTTTTTACATGCCACCCACAAGTGTGCCATTTGTGGGATATAGGAAATTTGGTGATTTTATGTGCCATCAACATGGATTCCACAAGCGTGGCACCAATGACTGCCACAACTATGTTTGATTTTATGTGTCACCAACACAGGTACCACTTGCATGACACCAGCGACTGCTTCAACCGCATTCGGTGAATTATGCCCCATTGATACAGATGCCACTTGTGGCCCAAGAGCTACGTTGATTGAGATTCCAGCCAATGGTGGAGGTCTTGGTGCTTTGTCTGCCTGCAGCTGCAGACTCGGTGGATCCTCTCAAGTACAGCAATGCACCAGAGTTTTCAGTCACTGTTCATTTCTTTTGTGAGGTTCAAAGCATAGAGGTTGGACCTCATCACTTCATGAACAGGAACTGATTTCATACAGTTTGAGTGCTTATCAGTTCCATTAAACAATAGACTACTTGAGAACATAAATATCAAAAGCTCTATTTTGTTGATCACTAAATCAATTTGTTAGATACTGCTGAAAATATAAACATCTTGTTTGATTATTTATGTCAGCTGTACAATATCCAACAGTCAAAATCAATGACTTTTAACTTAGTTTTAATCCATTTATCCCTTCCTGCTATCTAAAATGAATCTAATAAGATTTTCAGGGCTTTCTCTCTCGTTTCCTTCCTTCTAAAATTAAGGAATTAAAACAACAATTAACTTCTTACCTCAATACTCTGAGAAGCTTGGTCTGAGGAACCAACCAGCAAATAACACAATGTTTCAGCTATTTCTGAAAAGAAAAAATATTTCCCATCAGTTAACAAGAGCAGAAAACAAACAATTTCATACAATATTCAGATAAAACAGTAATAAACAATCTAATATATCCCCAACTGCAGAATCTCTTTGGAAAGTGATCTGAAAGTACATTATGGTCTGCTTCATACAAGTCAATGTATTACATTAAAGATACCTCAAAGTAAAAAAACACCTCTTTCAGGAATGCAATATTAATATCCTATGAGAAAGTAATAGAACAGCAGAAATATATACATATATAAGGAATAATAGAAGATATAACATGGGAAAATATTGTTCAATCACAATTTAATAAAATGCGAATTTCAGCAGATTTTATTTATTCTTTTTAAATACTTTTTTTCTCATGGGTCAACTAAACTTAATGATCCTGAAAAAGCTTTAGATTCAAAAGATCTATGTAATAGCAACTCTGTTTCTACATATGCCAAGTTTTACTATAAAGCAGATACATGTTCAGTGACTTATAAGCAAAGACAAACTTCTTACTCTGTTTTAGTAAGACAACAGCCAAATCAGGGCAGCTCCCACACATAAGCGCCAACATTCGTATTACCATCACAAATGTTCCTGTGTTTATTATAGGAGGACTCACAACCAGCTGGAATGAAAACATGCCGTTTAATGACTAACATTGAAAATGTCATTAAAATTTATAAACAGTCAAAAGTTTATAAAAAAACAAAAAATAAACATTAAATTATAAGTATTAATTTCCTATGTAGGGTCAAACACTTCAGTTTTATAATTAGCATTGTGTTTATATTTACCAAACAAATTTAGTGAAGAAACTGTCGGGACATCAAGCATTCAAAACTAAATTGTGGACTTATGATTTTCCAAAATATACAACAATTAACAAAGCCAACACAATTTTGGCTTTAATAAAAAATACTTTGCCATTACTCTTCCATAATATAGTGAGATGACAAATATAATCTCATTTGAACAGAAAACACATTTTTGTAGAAAACCGTTGATTCTGAAGGTTTTGTTACATAAGTCCACAATTTGAATGCCTACTTCAGACATGGGCAACCTATGGCCCGTGGGCCAGATCTGTCCCATGAAGCTTTTATTTCTGGACCATGGAGTCATGTAGTAGTATGGCCATGAAATGGTCAATTTTTAATCTGGCCAACTCTTAATAAATAGGCAAAAACAAAACAAGCTTTTGTGGAATGCACTTTTGCTAAAATTCTAGGAAAGGTGAAAGGACTGTATTTGTAGAATCATAATAGAGAAAGTGAAACTGGCGTTTCCCCCCAAAAGAGACAGGAAACATCAGTAATAAAATGAAACTAATCGTAAGCCATACAAGTCAGTGAGTAGCTAACTTTCAATCTGTAAGGTTATCTCTTAACACTAGCAAATGATCAACAGGTCATTCACGCACTCACTATCTCTAAACCAAAAACCAGTTTAGTGAACAACTAACCTACTAACTCAATACATTCCAAGCCTATTAATTTTCCAATATATAAAGGCCAGAAATAACAACTCAAATGTATTATCCAAACAACTGACTATTGAGAATATCAGCCATACACCGCTTCATTCTTATTCCCCTGATCAAGTATGTATTTTCCTTATATAAAATTTGTATTTCACATTCGAATATATGTTCTATATTTTTTCCTCAAATTATCTAACCCTAAAAATGTCATCAAAACAGAGGAAAGTGGATAACAAATCTTGAGTGGACCCAATAATAATTTCTTTTTTAAATATCCAAGACAAACCAGTGTTTGCTCTGCTCAGAATCAGTTTGTGTCATTTACCCTTTTGTTACCATATTTATTTTGATATGTTCAGTGTTTCTTTTAATTAATTTAAAATATAACGAAGTATTCAGTAAAGTAAATTTAGTAAAGTTATTATTAAGCAAGTGTTAGAAATATAAATTGTGACTATGGTTTGATGGAAGATTTTAATTCAACACTAATGCAAAATATTTGTACTACAGAACCAGATGTGGTTTCGGGTGGGCTGGTCATAAAAGGGTTAAATATAAGGTAAAAAGACACTACATCACCAACACTCACTATGAAAGTTTACAAGGTCAATGTAAGAGACAAAAAGTTGAAAATTTAATAAAAGATTTGAAAGAGCAGCAAGCAATTTTTGTCAAGAGACCAAAAATATTATTTGTGATAGTTATATCATTAGCAAGAAAATTGCAAAACATTCGAAAAATTATTCTATTTGTGAATTTGTAAAAGAATACCAACAAGCAATAGCAGAAATCTTTTATTCAGGTAAAAAGAAAAAAACGATAATATTAGTTTGTCTTACTCTTAAGTTTAAATAGATAAGTCATTCTCTGAGAAAGTATTAAACACAGAGTAAAACTGAGTAATCAAGAATTTTACAGCAAATTAAAATTGAATCCATTTGAATGACTTCTAGAGTTCCCATCATAGTTCCAATAGAGAGAAATAAGGAACCTTGGCAAGAATACTGAGCATTAGTGGTACCAATATTTGAATCACTACACTAAAGCATTTTCCTTTAACTCTTACTGCTTAAACCAGCCATCTTTGGCCAAATTATTCTACTGGTTTTATGTTTAAACTGGCCAGATCTGGCCTTTCACACCTATTTTGTAATGTCATTTTTGAAATGGACAACCACATCTTTGATATCTCAAAGTTACAAGATGTGAGATTCATTCAAAAAAATGTGAACAAATAAACAACACATTTGACAAAATAGTCTGAAAGCTAAAGGGGTAAATACATTAGGGTAAAATATGTCTATTTATGAAACTTACTGACGAAAAGCAGAGAAGATGTTTACATAAATTACATAAAAAGATACTTACTAATTGCTGGATATTTGTGAGAAGACCATGAACAGCAATTTCTTTCAAAATCCTTTGATCATGTTGAAAATTGTCAACAAGACGAGAGAAGCACAGGCAGCAGCTTTCCACTGATTTCTTGTCCTAAAACAAAACATTGACCATTCAAAGTATTTCAAGTTTGATATAATTGTAAAATATAATACAAGATATTTGGTGAAAATATCATTCCTGGCACTTGCCATAATTATTAGTTGTATAATGAAAATTACATTCTTGATGCATCTGTATGTATATTATGTGGTGAGCTGACCAGGTTATTAGAAGTTCTACAATACTGGTTACAATGAACTTTTCTGATTCCCGACGGTGTCATAGCCAATGACTGGTGTAGCAGCACCATAATTAACAACTACAAAGGTAAAGGGGATGCCTTAGATAGAAACAACTAGAGGTAACAAGTTACTCGACCAGATGATGAAAGTTACAGAGAGGATTATTGCCATGCAAATTAGAGAAAGAGTCAGACTAGACGAGATGCAATTTGGCATTGTGCCCGAGAGAAGCACAACTAACGCTATATTACTGGTTAGACAGCTACATGAGAAATTCATGTCCAAAGATAAACCATTATGCATGGCGTTCCGTTGATCTAGAGAAAGTCTTTGACTGGATAACCCATTGCAGAAACTAGGGATAGATGAATAGTTGTTGAGTGCTGTATGTGCCATGTATAGAGACTCCTACAGTAAGATGAGGATGTGTAATAAATAGAGTAATAAATTCAGGATACAAGTCAGAGTCCATCAGGGATCAGTTCTACGCCCCCTTCTATTATATTAGTCCTTCAAGCAATAAGAGAGGAATTCAAGACATGCTGCCTCTGGTAGCTATTATATGCTGATGACCTCACCCTCATTGCTTAATCACTTCCAGAACTAGAAGAAATTCTAGACTTGGAAATAAGGACTGGAATCTGAAGGCCTTAAAATTTATCTAGTGAAAACCAAAGTCTTAGTAAGCAAAAAGATAGACAAACACACAGGTTCCTTCTGACAGATGGCCCTGCTCTATTTGCAGGAGTAGTGTAGGTAGATACTCCATAAAATGTACCCAGTGTACACAAAAGGTGCACCGATATCAGAGGGAGATTGTCAGGTAAAGTAGATTTTGTGTGTAATAGATGTACAGGAGCAATACCTTCAGGCAGTGTACAGGAAATAGAATCCATCCCCTGCCAGAGGGTTAGTCTAGAGATTGTTGATAGCTTCAGCTATCTTGGTGACAAAAAGTCATAGAGGAGAATGCTCCAAGAATACAGCAAGGAGAATAAAAATAAGCTGGGCAAAATTCAGAGAGCTCCTTCTCTATTGGCGTCAAAAGGCCTCTCCCTCAGAGTGAAAGGCAGACTGCATGATGCCTTTGTACGTACAACCATAGTACATGGCGAGTTATGAGCTGTAACTGCTGAGGTCATGTGCAGACTCGAGAGGAATGAGAGCAGCGTGCTTTGATAGATGTGCAATGTCCTTATACATGATCAGTAGAGTGCCAGCTCTTTGAGAAGTAAGCTTGGTATAAAAAGCATCAGCTGTAGTGTGCAGGAAAAGTGACTGTACTGGTATGGCCATGCAATGTGTATAGATGAGAATAGCTGTGCAAAGAAATCCCAATCTCTAACTGTGGAGGGGACCTCTGGTAAAAGCAGAATCAGGAAGATGTGGTCCAAAGTGGTGAGGTCTAACCTCTGGGCCTTGGGCCTCGCAAAGAAAATGTCCAGTGACTGTGACTTCTGGTGCATAGCTGTACTTGAAAGGACCTGCCAAGTTTGATATAGCAATACCCACAGCTGTGGGTAGAAAAAGCACCCCAGAATACCAATGAGTAGTGGAACTGTGTTCATGCTAATCCTTGGAGCTACGCAAATGACAGCTATATCCGAGGCATATAAAATCACCAAAACCCATTTGTCACACAAATGGGACATAAAAACACTCCCCACTCTCAGAGTGGTTGGCATTAGGAAGTGCATTTGATTATAAGAACCAAGCCAAACCAAACTCCAAACTGAAGCTCGGTACGACCACCTGACCTGCCAAGCCCAGTCAAAATGTCCAATTGATGCCTGCATGGACAACAGACAAACGATGATGCTTATGATTATGCCATTCATTCCCATGTTACACCAAATTGCTTTAATGCCTATTGTCGTCTTCCTAATTATCTTTTCAGCATTTCGTATATAACATTTGGCACCTACATGTAGAACTTATAACAAACCACATGAAGAACAATGTGCATGCAATCCAAAGACACGGCACATGACTGATCAAAGGTGGGAAGCAAGGAAATTGACGAAATAAAAAAAAAAGTATGTCCAGTGGGGCACACTCCTAATACATGCCAAGGTATGAACAATGTAATCGTGACTTGAAGATAAAAAGGCAGCATTGAAGGTATTTATTTCCATCTATATACAGGGTGTCCCAGAAAAATCATTGGTGGGGTTCAAATTTTAATAATGTCCTTAAATTTACAAATAAATGCATAAAATTTTGATACAATATAAAGAACGTAATGGAAATTTATATGCACACATCAAATTTTCCAACACCACATCACATGAAAAATGACATTGCTTAAATGGCGGTCATTTTTAGCTTCGCACACCCATGCTCTTTTCAAAATTTGCACCATAACACCCTCAACTGGGCACATGTTTCCTAGCCTAGATTTTTTTCTTGTGGGGATATCTGAGAGAGAGGGTTTACATCAATACCCTGGTGAAAATGAAGGAGAACAATAGAGAAATCAGAAAACTGGGGTTTGAAACTCTTGAGGGTGTTATGGCACAAGTTTTGGAAAGAGGTGCATCCACTATGTCCTTTATACTGTATCAAAATTTCATGCATTTATTTGTTAAATTAAGGAAGCTATTGAAAACCGAAATCCATCAGTGACTTTTGGGATACACTGTACATATAATTATATATATTAGTTGCATTGTGAGAATGGGGAAAGAATATAATTGTAAATCCAATGATAGAGAATGGTACAACTAATTAGATCAACTCAGTAATCAAGTTTACTTATTCTACCACCATGAAAGAGTACAAAGGAAAATCAACTCGAGTTTTAACCGGTTTACTGCAGAAATCAGATACCTACTCAAATTTCATTACCCTTGATTGCAGAAAGAAATCAGTTTTACGTCCCAATTTATCTATTGTTGAAGATTACCAAGTTTGAAACTATTTTTTGTTGAGGTACAGCAAGTTTACTGAGGCAACCAGACTTGCAGAAATTACCAATTCTATTTTTGGGTAGATATTTGATATCATTACTGGAATAACCAAGAAAATTAATCCACAGTTAAAAGAGTTTAAACTCAGAGCATGATGGTGGTTTACAACTAAATATTGGTAAGCTATTTTGTGGATATCACTCTACTAGTTCTGTCAGTTCCCAGCCCTGGAATATATTGATATGCAATACTAAGACAATAAAGAGTTAAGTATCTATTCATGACGATGTGGTGGTGAGTAGATCAGCCTGCGTCTACTCCAAACAGTAGAAAAATACAACACAGCATAGAGAAAGGCATGCTGACCTTCATGAGAAGCCCCTCTATTACCCAGTAAAGGTCAAATTACTTACTTGATGATTTACTCTGGCACTAAGTAATGGCAAAGAGTCTCTTATATAATGAAATTCATCAGCTGTTAAATTCTGCACACAATTCGCTGTAATTGTTAATGCTGATCGTTGAGCAGAGATGGAGAAGAAATCCAAATACATTAAGCAAGCTGCAATGCCGCCCTGCAGAACGAAAAATAAAAAAAAATGGAAAAGAAACAAAATTGAAATAAATGTTTAAAATAAAGTTAAAACAAAACTGGAATAAAAACCTTTCTTCAAAGCATAACATGGAAAATTGTAAGTGGTGGTGAATATCTCGAAATTGAAGGGATGGATTTTATATATATATATATATATATTCTGAGAAGACACTAAATAGTAGTGTGCCACAGTGTCAGTAAACCGAATCTGAAATATTCATTCTATTATTGAGTAAGAACTCTTTAGCACTGTCCATGACCTGGAGGCATAACAATCTTGCTACTTCACATTATTCTCAAAATATTAGTCATCAAAAGAAATAATTTATTTTTGATTTACTGTTTATTTCATCATTTTATGATTGATTATAGTAGTAGACATCTTGTAGAGAGAGGTCTCATTCAGTGCAGACACAAACTGAACATCCAACTGTTAATAAGCCGGGATGGTCTTTCACAGAAATGTTTAAATAGAAACAAGGCCATAAGTCAAATTTACTCCAGTCATTGACTGGTATTTATTGAATACCATATGGCATTATGTTCTGATGTTCTACTGATACTACACTTCCAATGTTTTACCAATGTAATCCTTTGACACAGATCTACAAATTTTGTCTGAAGCTCTATTGGTTTTATCAATCCAAATTCTTTTTTTAAATGACGAACAACAATAAAATTTTAAAACAAAAATGGTTCTTACATTAGCTGCCTGTAAAATAGATTTACTGTGCCTTTGTGAAAGCATCTCTAAAGCAGTTAGAGCTTGCTCAGCAACATCCATACACTGGATCACTTGTAACTGAAAAACAAATAAAATGAAAAAATAATTTATCTGTATAATTAAAAGGAAAAAAAAATGGTTCGAGCTTCATTACTTTTTGATAAAGTCATTAACATTAATGAATAGGAACACCAATAACATACATCATAATCTTATGTACGCTTTCCATGCTGGCATTGGTTGAACCATTTAACAGAAGCTGGCAAACTGTTCTGTTCTGGCTTGATTTCTATGGCTAGATGTCCTTCCTAATGTCAACCACTTTTCAGAGTATATTTGATGCTTTTTTTATGTTTAACTGGTACAGGTGCATTCTTTAGGTAGCACCAGCATGGGTTTTTTTTTTTTTTTTTTGTGTGTGGCACCGATACAGGTGCTTTTCTATGCAGTATCAGCAAGGATGTTTATTACATTTTCGTTGCATACATAATCATTAACCTTTTTTTTTTCAATTTGGGTACAAACTACCAGCAGGTACAGCTTTTTTTGACACACCAACAGTTTGTACTTGATTTCACTCAGCATTTAGATCAAATTGAAGTCAACACTATCTCAGAGCTTCTGCTGGGTAGTGGAAGTGAAACCAAGATTTCTAAAAAATTTAACCATGCTTGCAGCCTTTATTATATACAGATGTATATCTAACACAAAACAGGTGAGTTGATATGAGCAAGAAGTTCACTGACTTCTTGCTCTTACCCTGTTAGGTTGACAAAAGTAATATTAAAGTTGATTGCAAAATTATTTATGTGCCATCTTCTCAATTCCTTAATTATTTCAAATAAGCCAGATAAATGGTTCTGTCAAACCAATATAAGCATTTTCATATCTCAGTACACTTTATGGATGATCATTATCATCACAAAGATTCAATTTGCACCACATTATTTCGAGATTGATAAAAGTAATTAGAGTTGACTGCAAAATTATTTGAATGTCATCTTCATTCCTTCTTAAATTACTCTATATATCATCAAGCAATTATTTAAGTCATAGGCCAATATAAACATCCTCACCTCCAAATATATTTCATGGATCACAAGGTTTTAATACACAAATACAAATTCATTGTAAGAACAACTTACTTTCTCTAAAAACACAGGTACAGCCTCAACAACAACAGCTGAAGAGCGTGGCAATGCTTCCATCATGTAGGTAAGAGCACGACAAGCATGGTTCATCATATCAAAGTTATGGTCCATTTGCAACAATGTAATCAAAGCCGGAACAACTTGTTTCACAGGAAAGCCTGCCAAAGTGTCTTCATTGCCCATCACAAGAAGCTAGAAAATTAAAAGCTAGCAATTGTTTATCATTTCAATAACAAACGATAATACAGGTATATTCCTGTTAGCTCTATATAAGTTTGTTAATGCTTGTTCTTCTATTTTGAAATGAAAGGATTTTTGTAATCTTACAGCTCAAAACATTATTTATCCCTATTTCTGTAAATAAAATAAATCTATAATTATATAAAACAAGACAACCAAAATATGTACTTAGCTTAAGGAAACAAACGCTAGCTGACTAAGTCTACATGTGTGTGTGTGTGTGTAGCATTAACTATTGGCAATTTTTGTACACACAATATTTTTCACTCAATACCTTTTGAATTGGTAATACAAGTATATCCAAATATTCTAGCTACTTAGTTTACAAGATCTTTTATATATAACACAGCAAATCAAGGGCACACAAGATGGTACATACTTCATTACCTACTAGTCTCATATTCATTTCTATAACATCAAATGAGTGTTTAAAGTCGAAACTCAACACATGAAAATATCTTGTCAGATTCTTGTACATAGTCAGGAGTTACAATTGCACGCACATTTAATGAAAGACAAGGTACCCAGCTGTAAATTAATGCTTCAATAATAATTCATTTAACCAAAGATAGCACAGAAAAATGAAGGTAAAAACAAGCACAAAGGAAGCACAAAGGAAACCATTAATCAAATAATACATGCTCAGCTAATTAAATTCTAAATGTTAAATTCTTGTATGCATATGTATAAATCTGAAAGGAGTGCTTGCATGTGATCACAGAGAAATGAAAGTATAAAAATTACCTGACACATTTCTATAACAGCTGTCAGCTGCTGTCCTTCATCATTGACAGCTTGAAGACCTTGTAATAATTGTTGCACTTTGTTCACTATGAAATAAATAACAACATCAGTTAATAGTAAAAACAGATACATAAACAAACAGAATATTTTAGAGAATTATATTTCCACATGTGAAGAAATTTCAAGATAACATTTTCTTTTCTACAGAAAAAAATGAACATTATTTTATCCTGATGAAATTCATCAAACAATTTAGGATATAATTTTTATCTTCGTTTACTAATTTTGTTTTTCTTTTTACCGGCTGAAATGATACATCTGAATGTGTCTAGAAAACAAAAATGAGAAAGCAAAATGGCAAAAAACATGCAACAACAGCTAAGCAAGTTACAAGCAGAATGAAAATGTGTGATCGTGTTATTTTACTTCTGTATTTAACCTTTTCCCCATAACTATTTGCCAATGTTGACGCTTTATTCATGATAAACAGTGAAAATCAAAATACTAACACTCATTATCATACAAGGACGCTGGAATACCGTCATACACTCATACACAAAGGTTAAGATTATATATGTGTAAATATAATTATCATCATCATTTAACATCCATTCTCCATGCTGACATGGTTGGATTGCTTGATAGGAACTAGCCAGCTCAAAGGGTGCCTGGGTTCCATTTGTCTGCTTTTGGCATATTTCTAAGGTTGTGTGCTCTTCTTAATGCCAAACACTTTGCAGACTGTACTGGGTGCTTATATGTGCCATTGGCATG
This sequence comes from Hapalochlaena maculosa, assembly GCA_015501135.1. Lineage (NCBI taxonomy): Eukaryota > Metazoa > Mollusca > Cephalopoda > Octopoda > Octopodidae > Hapalochlaena > Hapalochlaena maculosa. The sequence continues at coordinate 129,684 of JACXVO010029818.1, forward strand.
GATATTTTTACATAGCACCACTACCTATGAGTCTGCAAGATGAGTATCTTATGACAGAGAGAGAGAGATGTAGAAAAACATGCTGGTATGCAAGGACAATCACAATGTTTACATATATATATATATATATATATATATATATATATA
>JACXVO010029823.1:1887800-1898240 GCA_015501135.1 Hapalochlaena maculosa
AAAAAAACCCCCAGATCAGTTTGCTGAGCAAATATCTCTAGCAACTATAGACTGTCCCACTTCCTCTCACAAGTATTATGAACTCTGAGAGATATCTCCAGATATGTGTGTGGGCACGGAAGACCTCAGTAAAATCAATACTTGCAACCATTCCAACCATCTCATAAATTGTGTAATGGGTAGTGTGGATGTGATTTCACTATACCCGTATATAGACGTAGATTTTGCTGTGAAGAAATATATTCAAATCATCTGTGAGAGTGAAGTTGAGTTCCGTAATGTTAACACGATGGAACTTAGCTTCCTCCTTAAACTAAGTTATGACAACAACTATTTAGATAACCATGACCACCTACCATCACTTCAACAGCGAAGAAAAGCACTGGAGTGGCTGGACTACCCTGCCCCCAAAAGCCCTGGGAGCAATAATCTGGTGAAAGAGATGATTGCACATGCAATGGAGGCTAGCATAAAAACCACCTTGAAGAACCACGTAAAGTTTAACAAAAACTTTACATGCAGGTTCAAGGTGCAGTGTCAGTTATAGCTGGAGATGTGACTGGCTTCTTTATGGTCTTGTGGGACAGAAAACTTTAGCAAGTCTTAACAGAACAGTCCACAACCTTTCTACTCTACAGTATTTAGATGACGTCAATATCATAGTTAAGACTAACTCTAGTACTGGTAGTGTAGAAACTGAAAAGAATGTAACAGAGAACATCCAGCAAGTAGCCGACTTCATCCACCAAAGTATCAAGGTAACTATAGATCACCCTGCTAGGCACCTCAACAATAGACTCCTTGTCCTTGATATTGAACTTTGGTTAGAGACTGAACAATAGAGTGCTACTCTTCCACTCATATGAAACCCATAGCTTCAAAATATGTTATTCACAAGAACTCGGCTTTGTTAATTATTTTTCTTGCATGACATACTCACGGCAGACTTAGTAGGGACCTGTTCATTATCCTAACTATCTGAACCCTATGAAACAAAGAAACATACAGAACTTCATACACCATATGCAGTTCTCTGGGTATGACCAGAAAGCTAGGGTTCAAGTATACAGGGGTGCTATAACGAAATTAGATAGTAGTATGCGTAATGATACCAATGGTACCTGCCTTAAATATAGAAACAAAAAATGGAATAGGATACAAAGGGCTTATTACAAAGCAAACCAGGCAGACAGATGAAAATGACAAATATCAAGGAGTGCTGTTTGTAGAGAGCCCATGGAAAATTAGCCCATAGGTTTAGAAAGGCTCTGAAGGAGACTGATCTCAACATTAAAATTGTTGAAAAGCCAGGGGTCTCTTGTCAGATCACAAACTATGAAAGATAAAGACATACCTATTTGAGAACACCATATGCACCAATGATAACTGCATGGTGTGCAAGATTAGCCCTGGCATTAACTGTAGAACTAGGAATGTGGTCTACTGCATAAGGTGCATAGGTGTTATAAGGGAAACATCTAGGAGCATTGCAAACAAACAAGCACAAAGGAATGCAGTTTGATTAAAAGAAATGTGGAAATTTTACCAGTGAATGTGCTATATAAGGAACTAAAGGAAAATTACTCTCCTCCGATACATCAGTAAATGTGTGTGTGTGCATGTTACATGTATATGCAAATGCAAAAATATTTCTCTTTGTCCCTTTTTAGGAGGTAGTACTGCTGGACGTGGCAAAAAAAGCCATAAAGGTCAAAGGCGGATGTTCACCAATGAAGAAGAACTTGCTCAACAACATGAAGAAGAAAAGAAAAAGGCTTGGAGAGTAAGTCTGTTTTGTTTTTTATAAGGGGAAAAGGAATTTGATTGTAGCATCTTAATTTTTTTTAAAACAAATTCACCTTCGAAGTCTTAATTCATAAATGAATTTAGTACAGTAATTAGAGTTGGTGTGAAGCACTTTTTCATTGATTAAATTTGCCTATGGTTAATAAATTAAATATTGAATTTAAAAACTATCTTTTTACTATTGTCATCTGACAGAAAATAACTTGATAATGACTGGAATGTAATTTTAATGCCGGAAGCGGTAAAATACTAGATCAAACAGAACTTGGATTTTAATAAGATCTTTTTTGCATTCCTTGTTCTAATCTCACCAAAGTTGATTTTTATCTTTTATTCTTCCTGAGTTGATAAAATTAGTTTCATTAATTTGGCTGTACTCTTTTACCTTTGGATATTGACCTTGTACACTTAATGATTTGTATAGTAAATGCTATGTTTCAGATGAGTGGGTTTTAATTGTTGGTTGGATTTAGGTTGTCATTTAAGTCACTAAGACTTTTAATAAAGGCAGTTTCTTTCTAATTTAACCCTTTTAGTGTTTGGCTTGATGTCAAATGAAATGCTTATTTGTTCACATTAATTTTGAATTATTCACGTTCAATAGAGGTGTCCACAATATTGGTTCATGAAGTTTTGTTAGTGGGTGCTTATATGCCAATGGGTTATAGTTATGTAATTTTAACTGATCTTGCTGATTAAATTTGACTTATGGGCAAGTAAATTTAATTAACAAGTGCAAAAGCAATAACATTATGAATAAACACTAAAACTGAATTTTTTAATGCATCTTACCTGCTTTGATTTGTTGCTAAAATTATCCCAGATGTTAACTGCTAACAATTTTGCCACTTCTTCCTGATGAGATACATTAATTTGAATAAATAAAAATGCAGGTATAATCAGTACAAGATTTTATTCTTTCACTATATTTCATTCAAACATTTTCCTTGAAAATGAAGTACAAAACTTGTTAATATAACATTGGCTATGTACTCCTACTATTTAAGGTGAAGCAAAGATGAATACAAATGTGTAACATACTGAAAATTAGTTGTATTTCTTACTTTCACATATTATTTGTAATAAAATGAAAGGAATATGATAGTATTACTATCAAACAATAAAATACTATATTTTTATTGTGAAACTGTCCAAATTGTCTTTTACACAAGAGCACTTTGCAAAGCAAACACCTATGAGGTTTCAAACTGATATCCTTTCACAATTTTGTTTTTCCTTTTCACAAAACCCCCTCTACAAATTTTTTCCACTTTATAGAAGTCAGTAATTTCTATGACTTCCACCTCTGTTAATATTGCTTTTCTCCCTATTCTGTGCTTTCTGAAAGAAAAGCCCTAATGAAACAGATGCAATGTCAACCTGATCTTTCAAATGGTCGTAGTCTTTTGAAGGCAAAGGTACTTTGGGGCTTTCATATATAAACAATATATGAATTAACTAAGGTTAGACATGATGCAGGAGATATATAGATTACCATTCCTTATATCAGGATACTAGTGGTTCCACAGTTGAGGACACTACTTGATAACAAACATAATATTTATAGTAAAAAAATAATCTTGTATTTCCTCAGTATCTGTTGGTTGCCATAGTGGACTGTCTTCCACAAATAGAGATTATACATTGAGCATATTTGTTCCATCTGCAACAGTTTCAATAAAAGCATTTCAGTAAAAATAACCCAATGGTTGAGTATCGAGAAGCAGCCTCTATTGTGGACTTGTTTTGTCTGTGAACTCAGGAATGTGGTTGATACAGTAATCATCAACCGTGTTGCCATAATGTTCAATATCATTTTCATCACTGCCAATATCAAAATCTTCCTTGTCCAATGAAGATTCTGATTCGTCTCAAGACAAATCGGTTTTTGTTTATATTTTGTACATCTACTTGCTGATGACATCATTATAAACTAATACACTTCTCTTTGAACATTAAAAAAGTTTCACTGTTTTTTATCTGAATAAAGGTGAGAAAAGCTTTCTCTCATTATCTGAAAGCTATAAGAATTCAATTTTCTCCCCCTTCCAATGTTGTAGATGAATCAGATACTGCTAGATTTGGCCAGTTCAAACAAATAAAAGGGGATAATTTTCGGATGTTTTGGGCTGGTTTAGTGTGGATTATAAGGGGCTCCAGATTACTAATATCAGGAAAGTCTGCATTTTACTTGTATGTATAGTGGTGGATTTAGAGATTCAGTATTTACTTTAGTGTCTTGCTGTTTTGATTTTGAAAAAGTTGCTCAATTAGGATTTTTTTTTATTTGATATTAGATATTTTTATTGTAGCATTTTTGTATCTTGAAAAATATTGTAACTTCTGAAAACCTGACTTGCAGGCGAGAGTTCAAATTCTCTTGATGTCGATTTTATCTCATTTTTCCATGGTTGATAATGTAAAATATGTCAAACTTTATGGCCATTGTTGGATCTTTGAAATGACTACTTTGCATTATTTCTTCTGACTTTATATTCTAAGTTCAAATCTTGTCATGATTAACTTTACCATTCACTCCTAGAATTGATAATCAAGTACTAATCAAGTACTGGAGTTAAAAATTTAAAGTAAAAAAAAAAAAAGAAAGAAAAAATGTTGGCTTTGTGCTTATCTAAGAAATCATTAAGCTAGCAGATGACAGAATAAGATAATTTTGTAAAAATCACTGGTATTTGCTTTGAATTAAAATAATGGAGCTGCTTAACCAACTATACTTATATAGAATTAGTCTTTTGCTTTGGTCAGAAATGGTTGAGAGTAAGAAAAAATACTTAGCAATTTCTGGTGATATCATTTTACTTTTCAAGTTCAAATCTGGCCTGAATCAATTTCCTTTCTTCTTCACATTGTCAACCAAGTTTTGAGGTGGATCTAATTGACTTTCCACTCCCAAACTTTTGAGCTTGGGTTTTAATTAGAAACAATTATTGTTGTTTGTTGTCGTAAGATAGTAACTTGGCAGAATAATTTGAGCACTGGAAAAATGCCTTGCAGCACTTCCTGTTATTTACATTCTGATTTCAAATCTTGGCATGATCAGCTTTGCTTTTCATCTCTCTGGTGGTTGATATATAATAGAGTACCAGTCATGTTCTAGGGCCAACTAATCAACTAATCTTGACCATCTTGAATTCTTGGCCTTGTGCCTAAATTAAAAACTATTATAGTGGTTAGCTGGCAGACTTGTTAGCATGCTGGGCAAAGTGCTTAGTGGCATTTGTTTTGAGTTCAAATTCTGCTGAGGTTGACTTTGCCTTTTATTCCGTCAAGATCAATACAATAAAACACTAGTCAAATACTAGAGTGTTCTTAATCATCTAAACTTGACCTAAAATTTAAAGGCCTTGTCTTGAAATTGTAAACTATAGAAGTCGTAAGCTAGCAGAATTGTTAGGACTTAGGAAAAATACCTTGCAGTATTTCTACTGGCTCTTTGTCTTGAATTCAAATCCCACCAGTGTTAATTTTGTCTTTAATATTTTTAAGGTTGAAAAAGTACTAATGATGTATTTAGGTTGATAGTAACAAGTAAACCCTTCCCCCACGAAAACTGCTAACCTTATTTAAGTTAGAATTATTATTAGCATGATCATCTTCAATTACTAAGATTTTGAATTTCTTGTACTGCTTCCTTAGCATCCTTTTTAACTCTTCCAAACTAGGTTATTTAATAGCAGTTAAAGAAAGGTTTTTTTTCCCTTTACAATCATCCGGGTGTTATTAGTAATAGTTTTAATAAATCATATTTATATAACATTGGATCTGTGTATCACTCTTTGTGTAAAGTATATAAATGTTACAGGCACATTGTTTTCTTATGTGAACTTTCACTTAATGCAATATATTGTTTACCTGTTAGGGATTGATCTATCTGAAGTTATCTCCACATGAGCTGCAGGTTGGTCGCCCACAAGAATGCAAGTTTTGGTGGGTTGCGGCATGAGAATAACTAATTTTTTACTGGTATTTTTATAACAGTAATGTGTAGCTTTTATGCATTTTTTAGATTACTTTTGCTCATGAAATTTTTCTTTTATTGAACTGTAGAAACAGAGAGGATTGGATTGTGAAGATGGAAACAAAAGTGGTAGCTCATCTTCTGAGGAAAGTGACAGTGAAGAGGAGGTAACTATCTTTTTTAATTGCAAAATTTTGAAATTGTTTAAAATCACTTTCATTGGTAATGCTTATGTCATCATCTTCACGTGATATTTCTGAGCTTAGGGATTCCATGAAAAAAGTACCTAGTACACTCTGTAAAATGGTTGGTATTAGAAACTACATTCAGCTATAGAAACCATACCACAGTTGACATTGGAACATGACATAGTCCTCCAGCATGTCAAAACCTGTTGAACTATTTAACCCTTGCCAGCATAGAAGCAACATGCTAAATGGTGATTAGCTGATGTCCAAATCGCTAACTTATTGCCTTGGAGGATTGTCATTTTAAAATTGTTAAACTTTATTTTTCACCTTTTCTTTTTTTGCTTAGTTTGTGTTTGTTTTCTATAATTTTTTCCTGTGATAAAATTATAGTGATGTCTGTTTTCTCTTCTTAGATGTGTTGTTGTCACTGTGTTTTAGATGATGCTTTTCCCAATTGTCTTCAAGTGATATTCTTGAGATAAGTTAGTGATTGAATCTGGAATCTTTATTTTGACAAATGGTTTTATCTCAGAGATTTCATTAGAAGTCAAGTTGAGAGAATTTTCAAATGTGTCAAGAATAGTCACTACTTTGGCATTTGAATTATGTATCATATTGTAGCTTTGAGATTTCAATGATGTAACTATTTTAGAATGTCATTGTAGGGTAGGTGTAAGAGGCCACATCTAGCTTGCATGAATGTAAACCTAGTAGAATATTTGGTCTTAATGTTAATGGGTTGAAATGAGGAAATAGATTGTAAAATAAGCATCACTGTAATTTTATTTCCCCCCCCCCTCAAAGAAAAGGATACTTATTGGGGTTTGAAGCATAGGTGTTATAATTTGGTAGGGCATTTTCTTCCCAACTACATGTCTTTGGATTCAGTCCCACTGTGTAACACTTCTGGAAGTGTGTGCTGCCATAGCTCTGAGCCAAGCCAACTAAATCCTAAGAAGTGAATATGATAGACAGAAACTGAAATAAGCCCATCATGTATGCATGTGTGTGTGTTAGTCTCCTTGTCTTGACTTCTAATGATAGTTGTAAATGAATGTCACTATCATGTAAGAGGTGTCCTTTATTTTGAATCTTTTGCGAAAACCTGTCAAGCCATGATAAAATATTGCCTTAATTGGAAACAAGAAGGGCATCTGACTAGAAAATCTGCTTCAACAAATTCTGACCCATGCAAGCATGACAATATGGACATTAAAATGATGAAGGAAACATAAGTATGTTTTAGATTTTAACCATTTCTTGGTCCTTGAATATTCTTTTAATATTAACTCTAAAATATGTAGTACTTTAGCAGTTAAATTGGCCATATCTGGCTCAAATATTCTGCTTGTTTTATGTTCACACCAGCCAGATCTGGCATCTCATTCTTAGCCTACAGTGTCATTCTAAAACTATGCAATCACATGATTGAAATTTTGAAGCTACAAGATAATACGATTAATTAAAAACTATGAATGTATATGCTTTGCTTTAGATTGAAGAATTTGAGTGCTAAAGAGTTAACTTTGTTCAGACCATTATTATGTTTATAATGATTAATGTGAATTTTCCAGAGTAAATCCAAAGGAGTTGGACACCTTATAGATATTGATAACCCCAACCGGGTTGTTAGCAAAACTAAAGCTTCAGCTGTTAGTGTGGAAGTGAATCCCACTCAGGGTCTTTCAAGAAGGGAGAGGTATGTAAAATTTTAAAATCTTTTGTATTTTAGAATATTGTTCCAAGCTCAACTGAAAGTCAATTGAATAATGTACTTTACCTGTTATTAGACATTTTCTATTAGTAAATGCTGAGCATTTAGTTATGCTGCAGATGAATCCTAGTAAATGAATATCAGTTAATGTGAGGAAAGATCTGCCTTCGAGTTCCTGCTTGAAGAAACAGTGTGAAAACAAAAATTATAAAAAATTACAAGATTTTAATGCTTTTGTTACTGTATTTCTAATTAAATTATCTCCCCTGTGTTTTATTTAAATTCTGAAATAATTACGAGTTCAAACTTAACATGTTAATCAGGTTTTTGGTACCTAGCAAATGTTGCTGCACATAATGCAATTTGGCAGAGTACACACCGGAAAGTTGTTTCAATTAGCTGTTCACTAGTTTTCTTCTTTTATTAGTATTTATGGTTCACTTTCTTTGTTTTGGGATTTTTTTTTAATTCCAGAGATTTGCTGAATTAAAAAGGATGCATCCCTGACATATCTCCTAATAGTAAATTTTTTATAGCCATCTACTTGGAACTATAGATAGTTGTATTGCATTGTTTTCATTCACATGTAATTGAGCTGAAGTGGATAGAAAATTTGCTTATCTCTGTATGCGAGCAAATTTTCTTTCTATTGGATTATTTCATCTATATTTTTAATTTTGCAATTTTTTAAATATTCATTTACAACTCTTTTTTTAGTTGTAATCACTAGCACATGCCTATGTTTCTGTAACCTCTGTCCAACACAAGTTTGACTGAATTAAAAAAACTGATCAAAAAATAACTCCTAGCTCTGGTTATGATATGAAAATAATTTTCATACATCTTCATACTCTATCCTTTTACCCTGTATTAACCCCACACCAATATCCACTACTCTCATGAATCTTCCAAACTTGGATCTCTTAATTTGTAGATTTGCCTGATGTAAAGCACCTACTGGGCTTTATAATTATCAATAAAGTCATCTTAGTTTGTAATAGATCTTCTTAAATATATTTTCAACAATATTGAGGAGGGTGATATTTTAAATAAGAGTTTATCATAATCCCCTCCATACACTGGTGTGCTGTTGGTGTCTTGAAAAGTACTGGACATAACATTGTGTTTACATCACTATATTTGAAATGTGCTAGTTGGTTGTCGAAATTTTCATCCATACTCCAGCAGTTGGTAATTGTGGGTAGTTTCCTAATGTCCATGGATAATGTTTGTAGCAAAAAAAAGTACTCAATTTTTCACCAGCCATGGTGGCAACCACAGGCTACATAAGTTTGTTTTTGATGTTATTGTCTGCTATAATTCAACAGCAATAAATTAAATATAAAGTAATAAAATTGCAAGTTGTTAGAACATACACGTCTGTTAGGTGACATAAACAAGAATAGCAAAAATATACTACACCAAGAGAACTGTAATACAGACATTACAATGTGTGTAATGTATGTAATACACACATAACAAGTCTTCTATGAAGAGGACATAAGATTGCTGCATAATTCACCATGAATGTAAAATGATAAACATTGTATAAGGTCGATGAAGGTTTCTGTAGGAACGTTGTCCTATCCACTTGGTGAATTTACATGCACAGGGATGAGATGAATTTCATTGTCCTAAAGCAGAAAGCGAGCAATAGCTTCCTGGAACCAAACGCAAATTAAGTGGAGAAAGACTGATGATCTATTTAAGGAAATTGCTGGGCTCCACTGTATTAACTTTGATTAACTATAATAATCAGGAGTATTTGGATCAGATGCTTAATAGCTAGATCTATTTTCTTTTCCTTCTTCATTATATAATGTTAATAAAAATTCATAATAAGTGATCTTCCTTTGCACACTAGTAACATAAAACAACAAACAGCAAAAATAGTGTCACCTAGAGTTTTCATTAAAGCTGGGTTTGTCACAATTTTATGAACTTCGTTCTCCTATGCTCTATTTACAAATTGTTACCCTTTGAAAAGTTCAGCAAGAATTCATTTCTAATGTTTGCCTCATTTCAGAGCTTGTAGTCCTGATCTATATTTTTTTAATCTAATTAATCTAATGTAAAATGTTCATTTCTTTTCAAGCAATATTTAAGAGTCAATAACTTACTCAATAAGAGACTTTATATTTTGTGACCAATCCAGATGGCAATATCTGCTATTTGGAAACCCTCTTTTACTAGTTACTAGTTGTGTTATTCTGACTATTATAGCTTAGTGAATAGTGAACTGTTTGTAATTAAGGTCTGACATGAAAATTTGAATAATGAATTGTTTGTCAATTCATATTCTGTTTACATTGTTTTTTGAGAAATTTCTTATACTTTAAAATAGCAACTGGTATTTCCTATTTGCTTACCTCTAGAAAGTATGAAATATGACTACTATTTCCTTCAAACTTTACTTTTGTTACATTTATTCAAACCTCAAAGAATTTCTCTCAACACATGGCTATAATTCTCCCCTAATATCCCAGTCAGAGATGCTCATATCATCAGCTTTTGAGAGACATGCTCAAATGGTTATGGTTAAGCAACTGACAAACAAATATCTGGTATTGTCCAAAATATTTATTACAATGATATTTCTTCTTCAGCAACTTGATGCTGGATCTGTCTGAAATGTAATGGAAACTAACTCATCATCATACGTCCGTTGTCCATGCAGGTATGAGTTGGACGTTTTCAACTGGGACCGGCAGGCTGGGTGGCCACACTGGGCAACTGTCTGGTTTGGCTTG